>BSBM01001456.1:3395000-3495000 GCA_027924585.1 Larix kaempferi | reverse complement strand
TGATGATGATGATGATCATCATCATCATCATCATCATATTCATCTTCATCATCTTCATCATCATCATCTTCAACGTCTTCATCATCATCATCATCCTCATCACCATCATCAACATCATGATCATCATCGTCTTCATTATCATTATCACATCATCATCATCGTTGTCGGCATCATGAAGATAATGATGATGATGATGATGTGATGATGATAATGATGACGATGATGATGATGATGTTGATGATGATGATGGTGATGAGGATGATGGTGAGGATGAGGAGGATGATGATGATGAAGATGTTGAATACAATGATGATGAAGATGATGAAGATGAAGATGGTGTTGATGAAGATGATGAGGATGATGATGATGACACCAACACCATAATAAACACAATCAAAACTACATTTAGGATTACTAAACACATGTGTTTTTTTTTTGTGTACGCGTTAACAACGCGTGCACGCATAAGAGCACACACGCGCTTCTCATTAACAACGCGTGCCCACATAAAAGCATGCACGTGCTGCTGTTGTCCATGTCATCTCTCCGATGTGGAGGCTTGGCATTGTCGAAGCAGGAGCGTGTATGCATGTTTATAGGTGTGTGCGCGTGTTTGTTTTTTTTGCGCTCACGTGGTGTCATTGTGGTGTTTTTGGGCACCAGCTTCGTGCGGGTACCCTAAATTCCATGGCATAGGTTTGGTAAGTTCGAACCAACCACATTGGACTGTGGCTGACACGCGGGCACGAAAGGAGGGGGTGATTAGGTTCTCTGAAACACACGTGCGTTCTATTTAAATTCAAATATTTTGATTGGTGCACAAGGAACGCGCACGTGTTTTGTATGTACATAATGCGCACGTGTTCTTAACTTCACAAACTTATGTTTTTAAGTGTTGAATAAATTTATATACCCACCACGCCCTAACCCCTCCACTCCCTCTCCCTAATCCCGACCACTCTTAAACCCCCCTCCCTTTATCTCTCTCATAATCATGTTATTCCTAACCCTTTCTCACTCTCTCCCTCCTACACCTAACCCTTTCTCACTCTCTCCCCTTCTACACCTAACCCTCGCTAACCCCCTCTCTCTCTATCTCTTATGTAATCCTCCACCAAACCCTATCCCCCACCCCTCTCTCTCTTCTAACCCCTGACACCCTCCTCCCTCTCTATCTCTCTATAACCACACCCACACCTAACCACCTCACCCCACCCACACCTAACCACCTCCCCTCTATTATTGTTTCTCCTACTCCCCCACACCCCTAACCCCCCTCTCTCTATCCCCTCATCCTTGTAACCCTTACAAACCCCCTCTCTCACTCTATCTTCCGTACTTCTACACCTCTCTCTCTCTCTAAACCCCCTCTCCCTCTCTCTCTCCCTAACCTCTCCCCCATCCCTAACCATCGTACTCTTTCTATCTCTCTGCTACTCCCCCTATCCCAAAACCCCTGTAATATCCCCCTTTTTTATACCCTATTTATTTTGTAAATGTAATTATTTTTTAGTATACTTGGATATTAGTATACTAGAAGATAAATAAAATTATAATTATTATATATTGAGTTAAATAAATGATTTAACATATTTAAAGATGTGTATTTATTTATTTACATATGTATATACATGTTATTTATAGATGAACGATTTAGACCATGAACTCAGAGAGCATACTCCTTGTTCTATTTATATGTTATAAATATTTGATTAATAAACAAATGGATAAAAATATATTTTAAAGAAATTTAAGGGAAGACTAAAAGTATATCCTAAAGATTTTAGAGAACTCCCTATTCTTAATACAAGATCGAAAACAATTTACGAATCAAATAATGAATATATATGTATGGTGAGAACACATGGGAGTCCTATAAAGGAACACGAGGGCCGAGTGGAGAAACTTAAGGAAGTTTGTCCCCTTCATGGAGTGCCCTCCGCCATCTATCTTCATATTAAGCACCAAGTGTTCTATCATGAACGTTTGTCGTTTTCTTTTGGTAGCTACCCCTCTTTCAAAAGGGGGGGGAGAGTTTGAAGGAGGGAAAAACTCTGTAGGCTGCTATTGATTTTGATGGATCACTACATTTTGAATGCTGCCATCATAGAATAACTCTACATGATGCCATCAATTTGGATGGATCACTGCATTTTGAATGCTTCCATAGTAGAATAATTTATGTATGTTGTATCTATTTGGATGGATCTTAAATGTGTGAATTTGTTAATAGATCTGCTTCTTAGAAGTAATAATGGAGTTGAATATGTTCTGTATATGTTTTCCTTAGATCCTTAACTAAGTTAAAAGCGATCTTCTTTCTTAGTTCATCAACTGTGTGAATGCGTGATGCTGGTAATGAAAGCTTGAAATTCAGTCCCTATCTTATGTGTTCAGGAATCTGTGTGAATGTGTGATGCCGGTTTTGAAAACCCAATCTTTACTCTGCTTGATTTATTGTGTTGGATGAAAACCTATGCCCTCTAATCTGAATCGAAATCATGGATCTCTGTGCTTATATATATATATATACACAGCAGGGAGATATATATACAGCAGGGAGATCGCGTTTCTAGACAACCGTTATCCTTTTTGATGTTATGCATAGTATTGAAATCGTTTTGAACCTCCGTTTATTTCATTGCCGAATGAAATGTTTTCTTTTTTAATCTCTGCCCATTTGTGCCTGATTGAGATCACATGTCACATGGATCTCTGCTTATATATATATACAACAGGGAGATCGCGTTTCTAGACAACGGTTATCTCTATTTTTTACATTATTATGCAGTTGTGTGATCGCCAAGGGTATGGTTGGCTGTAACCTTAGATCCTTTTATCTCTGTATTTTACATTATTATGCAGTCGCGTGATCGCCGAGTGCATGGTTTGCTGCAACTTTAGAACTTTTTATCTCTGTATGTTACATTTGAATTTTATATCAGCATAGATCCATCTTAAACCTGTATCTATCAAGTAGCAAGAGGGATCCAATTTCTCGAGGTGTATTTCTTTTTTTAAATTTAAACTCAAGAAATTTGGTCTCTCTTCATTGATAGACCTGGGTTTAAGTTTTAAGTTTTCATTTTATAAACTAACATCTATTTTTTAATTACTTTTCATAATATTCTATTTTATGAACCAAGTACATGGATTTTTTTTTAAATACTTTTCATAATTTTTTATTTTATGATTTGAAATGAAGTTTTTTAATTATTTTGTTACAAACTTTACAACATCTCCCCCATACTTTTTTTTAAATACTTTCCATATTTTTTTTATTTTATGAGCCGACATGAATTTTTTTAATTATTTTGTTACAAACGTTACATTAGGTTACAACATCTCCCCTATACTGGGCTGTAGAACACCTTGTTTCATTCTATGCAATTATTATGCAGTCGTTGTGATAGCTGAAAGCATGCTTTTACTATAACTTTTGATATTTTAAGATCTCTGTCTTTTACTTTATGATGCCATCGAGATTTTCGGAGGATATTTTTCGTAATGCAAACTTTGATGATTTAAGATCTTTGTATTTTATATTTATGCTGCCAATGCTGCCAACATTGGTTCTCGGTGATTCCTTATGTTGCGCAGAGTTAGGGAGGGGACGACTAGGTTAAGCCGGAACCCAGTATGTTCTTCCAGATCAAAACGTTATATTGCTGGATTCGCTTCCATATATATAATTTTTGATTAAATTTCATATGTTGCGCAGAGTTAAGGAAGGGACGGCTAGGTTAAGCCTGGTCTCTGTATGTTTTCCACTTTAAAAGAATTATATTATTATATGATAAACCCTAGGATCTCTTCTCTTTAGGCTGGAGTGAAACCCTGTTTATGATTTCTGCTTATTTCATTATTTTCGGATGAAAATACTTAGGATCCTTTCTTATAGAAAAAGCGTTGCCATTTATGTTGTGGGTTTACATATATAATGCTTGTGTTTGATCCTAATTGGAAGATCTTTTTGTCATAGTGAATTCACAATAGTCTATAATCCGGATTACGGGTTTGGTTTTCTATTATAAAATCTAGATATGTTTCATATATATATATATATATTCCCTTGTGACTGGAGTTTCAGCTATAAGTTAAGAGAGATGAATCTCTATATTAGTTGGATATTATTTTTTACTATCTCGAAAATGTTCTCTAGGAGAGAGACTTTAAGAAAGGAAAGGTAAATATTACCATCATTGTGTTGTAGAATGTAACCCTTTTACTTTGGAAAATAATAAATGATGCAATGTTTTTGTGGACTTAGCCCAGATTTGAGTGAACCAAGTACATTTAGACTCTTTATAAATGGCTTTGTTGCATATGAACAAGCATACTTATTGTCAAATGTTACTTGGGTAAAAGATGTTTCAATTATTCATGTTTTCTTGTGATGACTACCTAGTTGTATTTATTTTAATTAAGACATATTTAAGTTCACTAATAAAGGTTAAGATATTCATGAATATGTATTTTAGATAAATGGTGGGCACATAAAGCTATCGATGTATGGAAACAATTACTACT
Source organism: Larix kaempferi (assembly GCA_027924585.1). Classification (NCBI taxonomy): domain Eukaryota; kingdom Viridiplantae; phylum Streptophyta; class Pinopsida; order Pinales; family Pinaceae; genus Larix; species Larix kaempferi. The sequence continues at coordinate 3,490,470 of BSBM01001456.1, read as the reverse complement.
ATTTAACACAGTATCAGGTTGAAATAAAATTGTCCCAAATCTGAATAAGAATTTTTATAGACATTATTCATAATGTTAGGTAAATTTACTTTCTGGGATTTTTGTAAAAGCTTAACAAAAATAAGATTCAGTGATTTACTGATTAATTTAAATTTGGGTATCTGGCATGAGAGTGCAAGTTACAACACTCGGGCCTATTTAGGCTTAGCATGAAGATAAATTGCCGGTAAGATGAAATAGGCAAAGAAGCAATTCATTTTCCATGTTCCGCAAGAAGAAATCCATAAGTCGTCTGTTAGTTACAAGAATTGACCTCACATTGCAGTCGGACCTTCAATCGCCTCATCTACCTATTTACCAGATAAGTCCCTTTTACTTATATTGTATGTTGTATTTCATATGTCTAGAAATAGAACATGTTTAAAGTTTCGGTTGTGTGCGCAATATGGTGATATTATGGCAAGAAGAGTACTATCTTTATTTCTTCATTCCTTGTACCTAGTAATTCATGGATGTAAAGAATATTTGTTATGCATGTTCACGAATCGTTCATTACATACAACAGATGAGATATAGATTTTGTAATAGATTCAAGTATTTATGATAAATGAACTGGTTATTCTTGGTATAGAACACTCCATCGTTAACTAAAACTTAATATCATCGTACATTTCAGAAAAAAGGGGAAAGCTTACAATTAGAATGTAATGGTTTGATAGTAAGAAATTGTAAGTATGTGTACACCTAAACCTTCTGTCCATGAGTGACATGAATGGGATGTAAGTTTTGACTCACCAAATACTTATGGAAAGCAAAATTAATTATTCATTTTCATAAAGGTATGGGTTCACATAGAATTGTTAAAGGGAAATTATGGGATCAAATACAATTATGATATAGAAGAATATATTTTGATGAAAGAAAAATATATAGATATAATGACGTAAAGTTATTACCTACATGAAGTGAATGTTTTCTTTAGTGTAGGATCGTCATGCTACAACCAAAGTTCAAAGGGCTTAAATAAGTGTAGTTATTTAAACATGATCTCATGCAATCGATATATAGCTGAAGGTTGTACACTTATGGTCAATATTAGGTATTTTGATAATGGAAAAAAATCAAAGTAGTGTTTAAAGTTTATAGTACCTACAAGTTAAGATTCATAACTATGGTTATACACCTTTTGTACATTATGAAGAAATACATACGTGGTGAGTTTCAAGTAAGATGAGTGAGATGCTTAGCATAAAATTAATATGTTTGGTTGTTGGATGGTTTAACCAAAAAGAAACTTTACAAACGACTTCCACATATTACTAACAAGGATAATCGGGTTGTTACATCAGAGATGTAATTAACTTACATATTTCACTAACCATGACAACTAATGTATTGACTGTTTGTATCAAGGCCGAGGAAAATATTTCTACCATGTATCTCATATAGTAGAGAGGCAGAACCTTCTAGCAAGGTATGTTATTACCTTGTCCAAGCAAATTGTGAATTCAAAACTATAAGCATAGTAGGGATGTTTTCGTTTGTTGTAGTATTATGTATTTGGTCGACATACTAAAATTAGAGGTTGGATTATCATTCCTTGATACACTCCAGAAATAAAATGTTTCTAGAAACTTTCTTGATAGATGGAGATATATAAATGTACATAAATTGTTTCACAATCATCTTGTAAATTTGTGAAGACAAAATTTGAAAACATTAGAATAGTAAATCAGACAACCATTGGAATGTTTTGAAAAAGATGCAACTTATCGGGAGGATAAACTTTCATACCTCATAAAGTTAATGAGAAGAGATTATTAAAAGCTATGTGCTGATTTTTGTTTCCATGATTATGTTCAATAGTGATTAAAGGTGATTAACACCTTCATGTACCTTATGAGTATCAAAAACTAATGTATTAGGTGGTAATACACCCCATCAAGATAGTTAAGGTTAATAATATAGACTATACTACTTTAATTTCTTTGCAACATGATCTTGAGGTATTTGCGAATGTTTTGTAACAACCACCATCGATATACTTTATCTTATTAATCATTGTGGTATACAGAAGTATGTTTTACACCATGTTAACAAATTCAAAAGATTTTACATTTTCTCTAGTAGATGATATTTAAAATAGGTCATCATTAATAATGAGTAATGTTGGATATCATTGCTAATGTCTTTTGAGTACAAGTAATAAGAGGCTCAGATAAAGTTAACTATCATATGAAACAAAAATCCGAGAAAGGAAAATGGTTTGGAATTGTAAAGTTATTACAATAGATCAAGAATCTTTATACAGTGTTTGTAAATACAAAAGAAAATAGTATGAGGGTAATAAAGACATGGTTCAACATTAAAAAGTCTGCAAACTAGAAGTTGTTGAACAAAATCATGATTTGTTTTAAAGGATGACTAAAATGATTATTCTCTTATTATGGCTAGGGATGGCATAATGCAAACGACCTTACATTCAAATAAAGTGTAGTGATTGCTAACAAGCCACCTTATCAGATAATGGTAAGACTCCTTGGACGGAGTACGGTGTTGACGAGTTAATGTCATATATAACATATCAATTGATTTGATTTTTGTTAAAAAAGTTTTACATGGTAAAAAGGTTATGCTGACAAGGTATTCAGGTGAGATGTATATGCACCTTATAAATGTTGATGTGCAATGGTATGCGAACCAAAAGAAAATTCAATAAAATGATTTATTCTTAAGTAATTACATCATGGATTGATGATATGATGTGCCTTGAAAAAGAGGACAATCACTATGAAGAAGATATATAATTAAAACAAAGGAAATTAACAAATGGTACTTTGGTTCTTTCAGTAAAAAAACAAAAACAACATCCAATTTGGAAGGGATCGAATTGATGATTGAAAATTTGACTTCGATGGCACAAGACCTGGGAAAACAATATAACACCAGGGAAGCATAGGACGTTGTGTGGTTTTGAGAAAAAAGATATTAGATTGCTTGATGTTGGAAGCAAGTCTAAGACTTTTCTTCATTTATAAGTCCATCACTTGATTTGTTGTAGTACTTTGTGTACTATTAGCACTTGATGTGCCGATTACTAACACTTGATGTGTTTCTCTGTTAAAACCCTGAATAGCACCGGTAGGAGATATGCCTGAGAGCTATGGAAAGACAATGATGGCTATCGTCCTCGCGTTGGGTAGATCACACATGTTATGAATACTACATGCCTTATAGTAATAGAAACTGTTTGAGAAAAGAAGAAGACACCAACAATTGAAATTTCAGAGGTACTTCAGAAGAACACACTGTAAGTATGGGTTTGAGTATATCTTTGATTAAGATCAAATGGCATAATGAATGTGTTTGCCTAGTAAGAAAGTGATGATTTGAAAATACAAATCTTGATGTGTGAGGAGTACTAAAGTATTTATTAGGAATACAACATGCATATATTTTATGATGATAGAAAATGTTGCAGGTGCAAAGGGGCTACTCACAGTAAGAGGTTGAAATCCCTTGGGGTTGATATAGAAATGTATGTTGAAAGTGAACTTGTTTTGATAAGGAGATTGGTATATTACGATGAATAAAATTTACCAGTATGAAGCATGGAGAAAGAGACAAAGGGACGAAAATGGTCTAAACATGGAAAGGTGTGAACACCGAAGATGGTGTTGTTCGTAAGGGGAGGAGGATGTAATATCCCCCCTTTTTAATTATTTATTAGTATACTAGAAGATAAATAAAATTATAATTATTATATGTTGAGTTAAATAAATGATTTAACATATTTAAAGATGTGTATTTATGTATTTACATATGTATATACATGTTATATACATATGAAATATTTAGACCATGAACTCAAAGAGCATACTCCTTGTTCTCTTTATATGTTATAAATATTTGATTAATAAACAAATGGATAAAAATATATCTTAAAGAAATTTAAGAGAAGACTAAAAGTATATCCTAAATATTTTAGAGAACTCCATGTTCTTAATACAAGATGGAAAACTCGTTTATGAATCAAATAATGAATATATATATGTATGATGAGAATACATGGGATTCCTATAAAGGAACATGAGGGCCGAGTGGAGAAACTTAAGGAATTTTGTCTCCTTCGTGGAGCACCCTCTGCCATTTGTTTTTAGATTAAGAACCAAGTGTTCTATCATGGACGTTTGTCGTTTTCTTTTGGTGGCTACCCCTCTTTCAAAGGGGGGGGGGGGGGAGATTTTAAGGGGGGGGAACTCTGTAGGCTAATATCGAGTTTGATGGATCACTGAATTTTGAATTCTGCCATAGTAGAATAACTCTACAGGCTGCCATCAATTTGGATGGATCACTGCATTTTGAATGCTGCCATAGTAGAATAATTTGTGTATGTTGTATCTATTTAGATTGATCTTAATTGTGTGGATTTGTTAATAGATCCGCTTCTTAGAAGTAATAACGGAGTTGAATATGTTTTGGATCTGTTTTCCTTAGATCCTTAACCAAGTTAAAAGCAATCTTCTTTCTTAGTTCATCAACTGTGTGAATGCATGATGCTGGTAATGAAAGCATGAAATTCATTCGCTACGTTGTGTGTTCAGGAATCTGTGTGAATGTGTGATGCCGGTTTTGAAAATGCAATCTTTACTCTACTTATTTTATTGTGTTGGATCCAAACGTTTGAACCTCTTCCCTCTAAGCTAAATCGAAATCATGTATCTCTTCTTATCTATCTATCTATATATATGTTATATACAGCAGGGAGATCGCGTTTCTGGACAACGGTTATCATTATTTTTTACATTATTATGCAGTCGTGTGATCGTCGAGGGTATGGTTGGCTGCAACCTTAGATCATTTTATCTCTGTATTTTACATTATTATGCAGTCGTGTGATCTCCGAGTGCATGGTTTGCTGCAACCTTATAACCTTTTATCTTTGTATGTTACATTTGTATTTTACATTATTATGCAGTCGTTGTGATCGCCAAGGGCATGCTTTTGTTATAACCTTTGATCCTTTTAAGATCTCTGTCTTTTACTTTATGATTCCATCGATATTTTCGGAGGGTATGTTTCTTAATGCAAACATTGATTATTTAAGATCTCTTTATTTTATATTTATGTTGTCAATGCTGCCAACGTTGGTTCTCGGTGATTCCTTATGCTGCACAGAGTTAGGGAGGGGACGGCTAGGTTAAGCGAGACCCCAGTATGTTCTTCCAGATCAAAACATTATATTGTTGGATTCGCTTCCATATATATATATATATATATATATATTTTATTAAATTTAATATGCTGCGTAGAGTTAAGGAAGGGACGGCTAGGTTAATCCTTATCCCCGTATGTTTTCCACTTTAAAAACATTATATTATTGAATGATAAACCATAGGATCTCTGCTCTTTAAGCTGGAGTGAAACCCTGTTTACGATTTCTGCTTATTTCATTATTGTCGGATGAAAGTACTTAGGATCTCTGCTTATAGAAAAAGCATTGCCATTTATGTTGTGGGTTTACATATATACTGCTTATGTTTGATCCTAATCGGAAGATCTTTCTGCCATAGTGAATTCACAATAGTCTATAAGCCGAATTACATGTTTGGTATTCTATTATAAAATCTAGATATGTTTCATATATATATCTTCCCTCGTGACTAGAGAAGAATTTTTTCCAGCTATTAGTTAAGAGAGATGGATCTCTATATTAGTTGGATGTTAGCTTTTACTATCTCAAAAATGTTCTCTAGGAGAGAGACTTTAAGAAAGGCAAGGTAAATATTACAACCATTGTGTTGTAGAATGTAACCCTTTTACTTTGGAAAATAATAAATGATGCAACGTTTTTGTGGACGTAGCACAGATTTGGGTGAATTACGTACATCTAGACTCTTTTATGAATGGCTTTTTTGCATATGAACACGCATACTTATTGTTGAATGTTACTTGGGTAAAAGATGTTTCAATTATTCATGTCTTCTTGTGATGACTACCTAGTTGTATTTATTTTAATTAAGACATATTTAAGTTCACTAATAAGGGTTAAGATAGTCATGAATATGTATTTTAGATGAATGGTGGGAATATAAAGCTATCGATGTATGGAAACAATTTCCTACTATTTAACACAGTATCTGCTTGCAATAATATTGTCCCAAATGTGATTAAATAAGTTGCATAGACATTATTGGTAATGTTAGGTAAATTTACTTTGTGGGATTTTTGTAAAAGATTAGCAAAAATAAGATTCAGTGATTTACTCACTTGGTTAAATTTGGGTATGTGACAACCTCATCCTCTCTATATCTCTCCCCTCCTCTTGCTAGCCCTTACTAACCTGGTCTCTCTCAGTCTCTCTCTCTTCCCTACACCTCCACCTACCTCTAACCACACCTCCCATCTCTCTTTCTCACTCCCTACAACTAACACCCTATCTTCTCTCTCTCTCTCTCTCTCTCTCTCTCTCTCTCCCCCCTTAACCATTACTAACCCCCTCTCTCACTCTCCCCCTCGCTAACCCCCCTCCTATCCCCTTATCCCTAACTAACCCCCCCTCTCTCACTCTCTCTTCCCTACTTCTACACCTTTCTCTCTCTCTCTCTCTATATATATATATATATATATCTATCTATCTAAACTCCCTCTCCCTCTCCCTAACCTCTCCCCCATCCCTAGCCATCCCACTCTTTCTATATCTCTTCTACTCCCCCTAGCCCAAAACCCCCTCCTCTCTATCTATCTCCCCTCCTCTCCCTACCCCTTACTAACTTGAGCTCTCTCAGTCTCTCTCTTTTCCCTACACCTCCACCTACCTCTAACCAGACCTCCCATCTCTCTTTCTCACTCCCTACAACTAAAACCCTCTCCTCTCTCTCTCTCCCTCCTCTTCCCCCCAACCATTACTAACCCTCTCTCTCAGTCTGCCTCTCTCTCTCTCTCCCCCTCGCTAAACCCCCTCCTAGCACCTTACCCCTAACTAACCCCCCCTCTCTCACTCTCCCTTCTCTACTTTTACACCTCTCTCTCTCTCTCTCTCTCTCTCTCTATCTCTCTCTAAACCCCCTCTCCCTCTCCCTCACCTCTCCCCCATCGCTAACCATCCTACTCTTTCTATCTCTCTTCTACTACCCCTAGCTCAAGATCCCCTCCTCTCTATCTCTCTCCCCTCCTCTCCCTAGCACTTACTAACCCAGGATCTCTCAGTCTCTCTGTCTTCCCTACACCTCCACCTACCTCTAACCACACCTCCCATCTCTCTTTCTCACTCCCTACAGCTAACACCCTCTCCTCTCTCTCTGCATCTCCCTCATATCCCCCCCTAACCATTACTAATCCCTTCTCTTAGTCTCTCTCTCTCCCCCCCTCGCTAAACCTCATCCTAGCCCCTTACCCTTAACTAACCCCCCCTTTCTCACTCTCTCTTCCTTGATTCTATACCTCTCTCTCTCTCTCTAAACCCCCTCTCCCTCTCCCTCTCCCTAACCAACCCTCCCTCTCTCACTCTCTCTTCCCTACCTCTACACCTCTCTCTCTCTCTCTCTCTAAACCCCATCTCCCTCTCACTAACATCTCCCCATCCCTAACCATCCTACTCTTTCTATCTCTCTGCTACTCCCCCTAGCCCAAAAACCCCTCCTCTCTATCTCTCTTCCCTCCTCTCCATAGCCCTTACTAACCTGGGCTCTCTCAGTCACCCTCTCTTCCCTACACCTCCACCTACCTCTAACCACACCTCCCATCTCTCTTTCTCACTCCCTACAACTAACACCCTCTCCTCTCTCTATCTCTCTCTCCCTCCTCTTTTCTCCCTAACCATTACTAATCCCCTCTCTAAGTCTCTCTCTCTCTTCGCCCCTCGCTAAACCCCCTCCTAGCCCCTTACCCCTAAATAACCCTCCCTCTCTCCCTCTCTCTTCCCTTCTTATACACCTCTCTCTCTCTCTCTTTCTCTCTCTCCTCCCTTAACCATTACTAACCCCCTCTCTCACTCTCCCCCTCGCTAACCCCCCTCCTATCCCCTTATTTCTAACTAACCCCCCCTCTCTCACTCTATCTTCCCTGCTTCTACACCTCTCTCTCTCTCTCTCTTTATCTATCTATCTAAACTCCCTCTCCCTCTCCCTAACATCTCCCCCATCCCTAGCCATCCCACTCTTTCTATATCTCTTCTACTCCCCCTAGCCCAAAACCCCCTCCTCTCTATCTCTCTCCCCTCCTCTCCCTACCCCTTACTAACCTGATCTCTCTCAGTCTCTCTCTTTTCCCTTCACCTCCACCTACCTCTAACTAGACCTCCCATCTCTCTTTCTCACTCCCTACACCTAACACCCTCTCCTCTCTCTCTCTCCCTCCTCTTCCCCCCAACCATTAATAACCCTCTCTCTCAATCTTCCTCTCTCTCTCTCCCCCTCGCTAACCCCCCTCCTAGCCCCTTACCCCTAACTAACCCCCCCTCTCTCACTCTCTCTTCCCTACTTCTACACCTCTCTCTCTTTCTCTCTATCTCTCTCTAAACCCCCTCTCCCTCTCCCTAACCTCTCCCCCATCGCTAACCATCCTACTCTTTATATCTCTCTGCTACTACCCCTAGCCCAAGACCCCCTCCTCTCTATATCTCTCCCCTCCTCTCCCTAGCACTTACTAACCTAGGCTCTCTTAGTCTCTCTGTCTTCCCTACACCTCCACCTACCTCTAACCACACCTCCCATCTCTCTTTCTCACTCCCTACAACTAACACCCTCTCCTCTCTCTCTCCATCTCCCTCATCTCCCCCCTAACCATTACTAATCCCTTCTCTTACTCTCTCTCTCTCCCCCCCTCGCTAAACCTCCTCCTAGCCCCTTACCCTTAACTAAACCCCCCTTTCTCACTCTCTCTTCCTTGATTCTACACCTCTCTCTCTCTGTCTCTAAACCCCCTCTCCCTCTCCCTCTCCCTAACCAACCCCCCCTCTCTCACTCTCTCTTCCCTGCTTCTACACCTCTCTCTCTCTCTCTCTCTAAACCCAATCTCCCTCTCCCTAACATCTCCCCATCCCTAACCATCCTACTCTTTCTATCTCTTTGCTACTCCCCCTAACCCAAAAACCCCTCCTCTCTCTCTCTCTTCCCTCCTCTCCATATCCCTTACTAACCTGGGCTCTCTCAGTCTCCCTCTCTTCCCTACACCTCCACCTACCTCTAACCACACCTCCCATCTCTCTTTCTCACTCCCTACAACTAACACCCTCTCCTCTCTCTATCTCTCTCTCCCTCCTCTTTTCTCCCTAACCATTACTAATCCCTTCTCTAAGTCTCTCTCTCTCTCTGCCCCTCGCTAAACCCCCTCCTAGCCCCTTACTCCTAAATAACCCTCCCTCTCTCCCTCTCTCTTCCCTGCTTATAAACCTCTCTCTCTCTCTCTAAACCCACTCTTCCTCTCCCTAACCTCTCCCCCATCCCTAACCATCCTACTCTTTATATCTCTCTGCTACTCCCCCTATCCCAAAACCCCCTCCTCTCTATCTCTCTCCCCTCCTCTCCTTAGCACTTACTAACCTAGGCTATCTGAGTCTCTCTCTCTCTTCCCTACACCTCCACCTACCTCTAACCACACCTCCCATCTCTCTTTATCACTCCCTACAACTAACACCCTCTACTCTCTCTCTCTCTCTCTCTCTCTCTCTCTCTCCCTCCTCTACCCCCCCTGACCATTACTAACCCCCTCTCTCAGACTCTCTCTCTCTCTCCCCCTCGCTAACCCCCCTCCTAGCCCCTTTTCCTAAATAACCCCCCCTCTCTCACTCTCTCTCTCTCTCTCTCTCCTGCTCCCCCCCCCTCTCGCTCTCTCATAATCCCCCTTCCCCTACAACTAACCACCCCCCATCTCTAACCCCTAAGCCGTGAACACCAAATCTTTATTTAACCTCCTAACCCGTAGAAACTATTAAATAAACTATTGAATAAGGTTTTGATGATTACCATAACGCTAGCGTGTTTTTGGATGAAGAAACTCATGCTCATTTTGTGCAAGTAGGCGTTATTTAGCCATGCACCAAACATATTAAATTCCTAGGATTTTTTTAACATTCAATAAACGCACGCACGTTTTGTGTGTACATAATGCTAGCGTGTTTTGTCTGTACAAAAATTCAGCAGAATACTCTGCGTATTTCACACCCGAAATTTTCATTTTGTCTCCCCATATCCCCTATAGCGCTGTGAAAAAACTTCAAACTCTATGTTCATAATCAACATCCAAGGCAATTGAGGAAGCTTGACACTCTATGTTCACAATCAACAAGCTTGAAGATGATTCTACAGTTAACATTGGGAATTGAGGATTCTACATTCACAATTAGCAAGCTTCAAGAGGATTCTACATTCACAATTTCAAGCTTCAAGAGGATTCTACATCCACAATTAACAAGATTCAAGATGATTCTAAATTCACAATTTCAAGTTTCAAGAGGATTCTACATTCACAATTTCAAGCTTCAAGAGGATTCTACATTCACAATTAGCAAGCTTCAAGAGGATTCTACATTCACAATTTCAAGCTTCAAGAGAATTCTACATTCACAATTTCAAGCAAGCTTGATGAATCTATATGAACACAATTGAAGAAGAATTTACATTCACAATTTAAAGCTTCAAGAGGATTCTACATTCACAATTTCAAGCAAGCTTGATGAATCTATATGAACACAATTGAAGAAGAATCTACATTCACTATTGAGCAAGCTTGAAGAATCTATATTCACAAAGAATTTTCTATATTCACAAGTGAGGTAGAAACTTTACTTTCACATTTGAGAAAGATTGATGAATCTATATTCACAATTGATGATGTATCTATATTGACAATTGAGCAAGCTTGAAGAACCTATATTCACAATTGAGAAAGAATTTTTATATTTGAATAGTTGAGCACGCCTCTAGAATCTATTTCCTTAGTATTGCTCATTATGGTCATGGTGAATTCACACAATCAAAAAAGGAAATCGGCAAGGAAAGAGAAGCCTCAAGAAACCATGGAAGGAGTTAGAGAAAAGAAAATATTGGACATGTGGAATCGAAGGCATTCCATGGAAACTCATCCAATTCCAACTGTAGATGATGCCACAGTCGTTCCTACCCATCCACCTCAAGAAAAATGAAAAAATTCACGAGAGGGGCCCTCAATTTCAACAACATTTGATGAACAAGGACCCCATGGCACTAGTTAAGAAGTAAGACGTAGGTGCTCATCGGGGGATGTTTCACTTCCCACATCAAGTCAACCTCAGAATATGGTAGCGAATGACTTGTTGGGTAGTGGTTACAAAAGCAATGAAGTTAAAGAGGCATTGAATGAAGGATTTACAATGGAAGAAGAAAACGTTATGGAGACCGTCCAAGAGAAAGTCCAATTTCCCACATCCAACTACCAACAAGAGGATGAAAGACAAGAGGCTCCTATTGAAATGCCAGAGCATCCTGGTGATGTTGTACATGCTCCAGTTCCAACACCCTTACCTCCATTAGCAATTGCACACCGAAGAACTTTGAAACGTATACAGGTTTATGAAACTCTCATTAGTTCACTTGAATGTACGTTGTCTAAACATGATATTTCTTATCACAATCGACAAATACTTGATAAATTTTTTTATTATAAATGTGATGGGGACAAGTGCAAATTATTTTTATCATTGTTAAAATCTAGGTCTATGATTGCTGTTAGAAGAACATTAAGGATAAAGATGACCAAAAAGTTAGAACCAAGTTCTCATATTGTTAAAAGTTTAGTAGATGCATTTAGTAGAATTGGAAATAAATCTTGCTCAAAGGATCGCAATGCGGCTCGTCATGTGTTGTCACAATCAATTGTGAACAAAAACACTAGGGCACTTCGTTTTCTTAAACCTAGCTCCAAAATTATTTATTTGAATGTGAAGACACTTCGTAGGTATTGTGTTAGAAGAGAGCAACTTGAAACCAGTCAAACAGATGTTTGGATTTTATTGGCAGGTTTCCATGCTCTGATATGAATCTCATTGATGCGGTAAAGGGATAAGTGCCAACTTTTTGGCATGACAACACTAGACCTTCTTCCAACCAAAAAGATATATTAAAATTGAGAAGGGGTTCAAAGGATCATGAACCACACATTAAACATTTTCTTGATATGACACAAACTGAATTATATGAGATATTTAGGAATGAACATAACGAACTTGACTTGGGCGAAAGATCCTTTGAAAAATGCAAACCATGGTATGTTAATATAAACACAATTCATAACACATGTTGTTGTCGACACCACATTGAGTATGGTTATTATTATGACACATATACATATATTTTTCGTGTATTGCATAACACTCTTGTACAGGAATGCTCAGCTACATCACCATCGATGTCATTTAGAGACTTTATTCATCGCATTTTGTGTAGCAGGCTAAACGATTGCACATTTTATCAAAAAACTTGCATAGTTGGGACATTCCCAGAATATGGTGGATTGGCATTATTGGAAAAATGCATACATGTGACCGAAAAGCATGAACTTGGGAGGCAGGAGGTGAACTTGCAGTCATTCAAATATGTCACGTATGATATTTGATGGAGGGAACGAAAGAAAAAAATACAATTGGTCACTTCTCAGGTTGGTAATGAGTTATTCGATACTATTTTTTCTTCAGATTGCAATTTCATATGTAACAATCTATTGATATATGTCTTTATTGTTGATATACCAGGTACAAGTTTGCAACTTCATGGAGGAATTCTTTGAAAATACACAACAGTATGTAAAGCATGTACATGTGGCAAGTTGGCAAGATGACCAGTTTAGAATGTGCAGGGATACATTTCCTATTGGGACTATCCTGTCAGTGGTCGATTTTGTGGAAAAATACACTGTTCAACCGCAAAATGAGATTCAGAGTCAATACTATCACTCAAACCAGGTCAGTCTAATGGTCCATATCACCTATAGACATGGGGAAGATATTATTGAAGACAACAAGGTTATATTGAAGGAGTATCACTTCTACATAAGTGATGACAAGTGTCACAACTTGGATTTTGTATAATACAACTTTCAAATGTTCTACAATCACTTAAAGGATAACAATGTATAGATGGAACAACATTGGATTTGGTCGGACGGTTGTGCAGGGCAATTAAAAAATTCCCGTGTCTTCCAATGGTTGTGTATGCTCCACAAAAGGCACAAGGTGCCACATATTTGGAACTATTTTGAGACCAGACATGGAAAAGGTGAACATGATAGAGCAGCTGCATGAATCAAGACTACATTACATAGGAAATAAATGAATTTCACAAATGTATCACTCATCCAAGATGCAAAAACCATCATTGAATGGTGTGCTTCAGTCATGGGGGAGGGAGCAAGAAGGCAGGAAGATCACTCAACCAGGAAAGCACATGTACATAGATATTTTTGGGAGGTGGTGGATGTAGATCAATCACATTTATATGAGTGAAATACAATCCAAGGAACTCATGCATTTCATTCAGTTAGAATGTCGGACAATGCTATACTAGAAATGTGGACAAGGAAACTATCATGTTTTTGTTCTCCATGCAGTAGTGGTGAATGGGACGAATTTGAATCCATGGATTGGGTTGATAGTTGGGACCATGTATCACTCCCCATTGGTCGACGGATAGCTACAGAATTATCCCAGTTGGAGGAGGACCAATCAAGTATTTCACCAGACTATGACCACATATCAGATCTCGTACAACCATGTTCGATTAACTTTTTTATATTTTTGATATTTTTGACAACTAGTTGTGTCTAATTAGCTGTGTATATTTTTGAAAACTAGTTGTGTCTAATTAGTTGACTGAAATGTTGGAACTATATTTTCTCCAGTGTAGATATACGCAGTGGTTTCCTCGAGACATAATTCATGGTGCACAGACTATTGGCTGGAACGTTTCTTAGAGGAGAAGCAAACCCTAAATGTCCCATTACAGGACTCTGAGCCTACAATTTGTATCTGAGCCTGTCCTCTTTTTATGTATCTGAGCCTAGGCTCTCTGGACTGTCCTCTTTTTTTCCAATTCTCAACATCTTTCTTTACACCATATTGTTGGTGGCTCTAAATTAACTTATAGTTGATTGGGTGAAAGGTCTGTGCTCTTTAAATGTGATGGATCTCTCATCTTGGATGGATCATCTTAATATTCGACTGCCTAAGGCCTTTCCTGATGTCTCTATCATGTATATCTTTAAGGAGTTCAATACACATGCAAACGCTTTATCTAGTCATGGTCTTATGGCCTTAGAGGGGTTTATTCAGTTTGAGGAGTGGTGCGAGTCGGGTCTACTTTTAATTTCCACAGGCAGTTTTCCTATTTTTGGCTCATAGATGGAGACCTTTTTCCACGTTTCTATTTTTTTTACTTAGCGGTTGTATATACCTTTCATATTTTATTTTTGGTTTGTTTCCCCATTAATGACTTTTCATCCATCTACATTGTTAAATTTAGTAAAATATTGTAATTTTCCATTATCAATGTGACACAACTAAAAATGAATAACATAAACTACTAATTCACATTAATCGCTACTATTTAGTCATATTTATATTATCGTGACTAAATTAGTCATTTATGTTAGTCATTTTTATTTAGTCACTTGTTATCTACTCATATATTTTATCCTGTGACTAAATTAGTCGTTTATCTTAGCCGTTTTTTGTTGGCTTATTTAAAATTTCCCAATTTTAGTCATTTATAACTTGAAAAAATAGTGGTTACTAACGTTTTTAGTCACCTAGTCACTTATCTCTCATTTTGTACTAGTGTATTAGGCATCGTTAGAAGTTTCTTTGTAGTTGCAGATATTGTGAAGGACCCTCATAAGTTTGTACTAATCCCTTGGTTGATTATCAAAGGGAAGGTTCAGATACAACACCTTTGTTGGTGTTTTGTCTCGATAGGATACAATAGTGATTGTTGATTAATTTAGCCCGCCAATAATTTTAATCGTTTTCGTAAAAAAAACATGTAAATGAAGATGGGTATACAAGGTTTGTGAATCCATGGTTTGTATAGTTTTAGTATAAAAGGATATAGATTGAATCAAATGTTTCAATAATCCTGGAATATACATAACTATGTTTTCTTTGTTAAGCAATCCATCTTCAAATTGGATTTACTTGAGGACTCTGGTTTTAGTAATTCCAATTACTTACCAATGTACATACCGTGGTGTGCATTTCACTAAGTCATTTTAGCAAATTTACACTTGGCCTTTTACACAACACTAGTGTAAATCAATCGAAGCACCTAGCTTTGATCATTACATGTTATACCTTATATGCTGGTTAGACTAAATATCATCAATATGGTGCTCGCTGAAGAAGGTCAAAATAATTATCTCTATCACTACAAACAACGGACTCCAAAAATTAAATATGTAATGGTTGAATATGATTATTTATCTTATGATATGGCTCTCTGATATTCCATATTGAATGATGGTATGTTCTATCTATAATCATTAGTAATATTATGTATGAGTCAATGATGTTGTCTACTTCGATATGATATGTGTAATGTGTTTTCTCCTCCAGCTTGAATAGCATTTCTTGGTCTGTAACACTTAATATTATATAGGATATCTGAGTTCCAGCCATTATAAAAAATATACATTCCTACTGAAAACATGAACCTGGATCCAATTGGCTTTGCAAAAAAGTAGATCCCTCTTAATTTGACATGACAAGTGTTAAAAGGTTCGACCGTCAATAACTAGTAAGTAATATTCGGTATGATTCAGTGATAATAAGTAATTCGATATATTTTCTCCTCCTGCTTAAATATAATTTCTTGGTCTATACTATAACACTTAAGATTATACAACATATCTGAGTTCCAAACTTCCAGCAGTTATAAAAAATATATTTACCTTTTGAAAACATGAACCAAGATCCAATTGGATTTGCAAAAAAGTAGATCCCTCTTAATTTGACATGACAAGTGTTAACAAGTTCGAGAGTCATCAATGATGCAAGCTGGTTGATTGATCATCTGTTTCTAGAAAGTTCGAGCATGCTGGTCCAGGTTGTTTAAATGGTGCAGAAACTGAATTTTACGTCCCCTCATCTCTTCTCTGAAGCATGTGGTATTCTATGAAATATGGCATCACAAGATGTTGGAGAACATTTCATAATTCTTATCCGAGGGACTTTCAACAAATTATCACTGAGGCCAACTATCATATCACATAGACATGCTTGCTGGGTGGGTTTGGAATCACTTTAACGAGGAGCATCACCTACCTTTTTATTGATTCCGAACTATATACCTATAGGTTATATGAAAAAAGGAGCAATACAGCCACCACATGCAGACATCAATCTATTCTCTTCACACAGCCAGAGGAGAGGTGCATTAATCTTGATAGACCAACAAAAGATATTTAATAGTCAGAACAACAAAGGATTCAAGAGAGATGGGTCAGAGGAAAGAAACTTGAGGTTAAATTACAGCATAAGCTTGGGCTGGTGGTGGAATTCAGGGTCCAATGTACTAGTAAGCTAGAAGAAGTATATTATACATTGTTTATACTGTATTATTGGCCCTGGTTTTTTATCATGTTTGGATGCATTTTTTGTTAAAAAAATAAATTGAATCATAGGTGATCACCACTACAAACAGACCAATTGCCTCAAAATTGGACCATCGACTAAAAAACATCTAAAAATGAATCAAATTTGAACCCTACGAATTGGCAAATTTTCTACAATAAATCTATCATGGCGTACCTTATGATCACAACTTATCTGGAATCTAGATTAATAGGCTTCAAACTTGACTTGGGCATTGGTATGTGAATCTAGATCAATACACTATTTAAAATTTGACTTGGTTGGTATGTGATGAAAGCCAAAGGTAATAAATAATAAGAAATACAGAATATTTGGCTTGTGTGACAAGCCATTATCCGACCGAACTTCACATGCATTCTAAAACAAAACAAAAAAACATATTAAAAAACATTCACCCTTTTAATTCAATCCATTAAATTTTTTAAATTATCTCCTACAAAAACGTGAGTCCAATTTTTTCAAGTTTCCCGCTAGATTATTGGATGGCTCAATTTTCTTTTCCTTGCCAAAAGTTACCAGGATGTCACTACCAAAACGTCTGTCCATTTTTTTTAAGTTACTCGACAAATTATTGGATGGCTCAATTATTTTTTCCTGGCCCGAAGTTACCAGGAAGCTTAGTGGATGGATTTTCAATGCCACTCTTATCATAAATGCTCCATACCCATCTTAAATACTTCTGAATTAAAAATAATATTAACTGCTAGTTTTACTCATGGAAAAGTGGTGGTTTTTTAATGCAATTTACGATTTTCACGTAAATAACCTACTTAGAATAGGTTTTTGAATAATCCATGGTCGACATTTTTGTTGTCGACGTTTCGAATCCTTAGTTGGATTCATCATCAGGACAAATTATGGAAAGAAAAGTTGCTTCCAAGGCGCTTAAATAGTGATGGATGCCTAATCATTTCCCATTCTGACCTATCCCTTCATCTTCTTAATTAATGATAAGAATCACAATTGATATTCAATTAAATTATTTAATTATTATATAATTATTACTAATTATTACTAATAAATCTTTTATGAATAATCCTTCATACAAGATTATTATTAATACTTATTACTACATAAACATTAGTTCGCTTGATAAGTATTATTGCTAAGAGTGCTAATCATTAATCAAGTTAATCAATAATTAATCATTATTAGTAAGATAGAATAAGGATCATTATCCATCAATTTGTGAAATTATGAATATAAATAATTATTAATCCTATTTATCCAAGTTCATGCTATCAACATCAATCATTAATCCTATCCAACTTTATGAAATTCATTAATAATTGTGAATTCATGAATAATTAATAATTGTTAATATCATTATTAATAATACCTAATACCTAATTATTAATAATTATTAAAATAGAATCTAACTTCATGCTTCATTAATAATCATTATTTACGGATTCATGAAATTCAAGTAATAATCCTTATTATTCAACCATTAAGCACTCCTTGTTTTTCAAAATGATAATTTTTGCATTTATAATTATTAATACTAATCATTATGATTAATGATTAGTCCTAGGATTATTCATAAATAATAAGGGATAATTCATAATTCATAAAAAATTTAGTGATACTCGCAAGAAATTGTGAAGGAGGGTTCCAGATCATACCTGGTTTTTAACCATTACCTTCTTTACTGATTAGAGGTAGTCATCTATCACTAATTTCAATTCCCCCATCTCTATTCAGGTTGTTTGGGTGCTTCTTGATTTCTATATCCTCTCTCACCCTTCGTTTGTAGTAGTGGTCTTCAACTGCAAGCAACTTTGTGTTTTCCAGGCATACATGGTGTTTTTTTTTGTGAGAATGCTCCACAAGTGTAGAAGTATTTGTCCTCTCTCTCCTTATGTCAGCCCCATGCTCCTTTATCCTTATTTGCAAAGAGCGACCCATCTCCCCAATATAGATCCTTCCACGGGAACTATCTACCTTGTACACTCCTTTATATTGATGCCAATCAATCTTGTCTTTCACCAACCTCATTTTCTATCTAATGGTTTCCATTGGCCAGAAAGATGTCCATACTTCTTTCCTCCTCAATACCCTTGCAATCTTGTTTGTTACTCCTTTGATGTATGGGAGGAAGGCCTTAATATTCTTTCTCTCCTTCGTATGCCGAGTCTAGTTTTCTACGTTTTCCATTGCCTTATTGATGTCCTTATTCCTGTATCCTAGGCTTCTAAAGATATAGGTCAAGTGGTCAATTTATTTTTTGAGATTTTCCTTGTCATATATGCGGAAATACCTCATGGCTAGGGTGTTGATTATCCCAATTTTTTGAGATGGGTGGTTATCTGAGTGAGCGTGAAGGTATTTTTCCAAGTGGGTTTTCTTCCTGTAGACCTCATGGCTAAGGGTTCCATCATTATTTTTCTTGATCGGTACCTCAAGGAAGGGTATGCTTCGATTCTCCTCTCTTTCCATGGTGAAATTTATGTCTTCTGAGAGCTAGTTAAGATGTTCATGAAATTTGTTCAACTCGATAGACCCATGGGGACCATCTCACATTGGTATCATCCACATACCTTTTCCATCTTGTGGTTTGTAAGGGGAACGAGTGAAGGGCCTTATTTTCAAAATGTTCCATAAAAATACTAGCCACAATTGGAGACAAAGGGTACCCCATTGCTACTGTTCTAGTTTGTTCATAAAATTCACCTTTAAAGCTGAAGAAAGTGGACCAAAGACATACTTAAGCCAGCTTAGCAGTTCCTAGATCTGCGACTTCAAATAATAACTGCATTGCTTCATTGAGGGGGATCTTGGTGAACAAGCCCACAACATCAAAGATTATTAGTAGGTCACGTGCTTCTAATTTCTCCTCCTTGATGATCTTAATAAAATCCCTGGAATCTTTAATAAATGAGTTTGTTTTCCCCACCAATGGGCTCAATACATTGTTACAAACTTGGCGAGGTGGTAGGTTGGGGAACCAATTGTATTCACAATCAGTCTAAGAGGAATCTCGTCCTTGTGAATAATTTGGAGGCCATATATTATGGGTGTGATCTCGTTGCACAGCATGAGGCATTTCTTAATCCTCTCTTCTATGTTTGATTCTTTAATGGATTTTTTCACCTCTCTCTCGTAGCCCTAGAAATTGGATTGTTAGGTAACGTTTTATAGCTCCCACTAGTTTCCAAGTGTTCTATCATCTTTATGTTGTAGTCATCTATGTCCATCACCACCATGGCCCCTCCCTTATCTTCCTTGAGGACTATGATCGCCTCATTCTTTCTCAAGTTTTTGAGGGCTCTACGCTCATCACCGTGCATGTTATCCTTTGGAATCTTGGCCTTTTTCAGAATCATGGTCCAGTCCAAACTCACACCCTCCTTTTCCTCCTCCGATAGCATTTGAATGCTATCCTCCATGCTGCAAATGATGCTCTCCAATGGGACGTGTTTGGGGGTTGTGGCCAATCACATACCTTTCTTCAGAAGGTTTTTCATTCCTCTTTCCATCTCTATATTGGATAGATTAACCACCAATTTGCTATCATCACAGTTATGGATTCTGTTTTGGCCGCGGTTTAGGTTACGGTTCTCCTTAGTGCCCTCGTTTCTTGCTAGGTTTAGCTTACGATTAACCTCATCAATGACCCCGTTTCTTGCTAGGTTATTGAATTTCCTACCTTGTTTAATCACAGCTGCATGCCCTTGATTCTCAGCCTTAATAGTAGTGCATGCATCCACTATTTTCCAGATGTCCCACTTAATAATTTTCGACAACTTCATGTGTAGGTTTAATGCTTTACGAGAGCAGTCATCTAACATATCTCTTACCTGACTGATTTCTCCATGGATTAGGGTAAGGATGAGCCTAGTGAATAATCCGTCGTTGCCCTTGTTTCTGAGATGGTGATGCATAGCAATGAACTTGGGTATCACACAAATCTCTCTACATCTCTTTAAGAATGCGAGATCAACAACTTTTTTCCCAATTTTAATTCTTAGTATTTCCATCAGCTGGATATAATCACAGGTTTACCTTCCGTATAGGTTTGTGATTAGAGATTTCATATTTCCGTGGTCTGCTACGTTAAACTCGACATTTTTAGAAATTTCCACTAGCTAACTCATGTTAAACCTGGTTAGTTTTGACAAGCAGCTGGTTAACTCACAGTTTTACCTGGAAATGGTTTGTATTTTAAATGTTTCGGACGATATTATTTTTCGTTTCTTGACTCTCCCACCTACTTTTTAATAAAAAATAATATTTCCAAACCAACCTCACCAATTCTAGCCAATAAAAAAAGCATTTTTTAGGCATCTTTTATATTCTATAATTCTAGCCAATAAAAAAACATATTATTAGCAATTTTAATCAATTACGATACATGCTACAATTGGATAAAATGTTATGATGTGTTGGTGGTGGTTCTTCTAGTAACCATCACTATATTTTAACTTTCAACCTTCCTTGCTAATATGAAATCCTTCTCTAAGGATGATGGTTAGAAGAGGCATACCTCATGTTGGATGTTATCCTTCAAGGTTCCAATAAAGAGATCCAACAATTTATCATCTAGTATTCCTTTCACTGTGAGACTCAAATTTTGAAACTGTTAAATGTGCTTGCTTGCTGGACCCTTTTTCCTCAGATTTATCAATTGGTTAAAGAAGGAATTTCTCTTAACAACATCATGATATGATATCAATTCTTCCCTAAAATGGACCAAGATATAATGGAGTTCTTTTTGTGTTCACAAAGCCATTGGTACCACACAAACTGCTCAAGTTCTAAATATAAAGATGCAACATGTACCTTTTGGATATTTGGCAATTGGTGTTTATCAAAGAATTGCTCCATCTAAAATATCCATGTTATGGGGTCCTTTCCATGAAGCTTCCTCATGCTAATCTTGGGGATTTGGATATCCCTTGGGGACCATCCCTGGTTACTTCCATTACCAGAATCAATTCCTCTTGGAATATTCTTATTAATGGAATTTTTCTCAACTTGGACCTTATATTTATCTTCCTGAGTACCCTAGAATACATGATCACCTACAGGGGGATTATCCTTTGAATTTTGTATGAGATTAGAAATTATTTTAATATTTTCATCCATCCTATTATCCATGTGTCCCATCATAGTATCCATCATCCTTTCCTCTAAATTAAGTAAATCAACGATTTTCACAAACCCCTTAATCATATATTCCAACTTTGACATTAAAAAATATAGGTCTCCACTTTCATCGTAGGTCAGGGATAAACCTTTAGGTGGTTTGATTGAAGTGTGATTTTTAATACTACCATTTCGATGCATTTTGAACAATATAAATAGATATCACACATTGGTTTCACCTTAAATATATATTTCAACTAAAAGTTATTCAAATTTAAAATGACATACCTTTTTCACACCATGATTTGAAGACTAAGTTTTTGTCTGACCTTCCAACTGAGATTAATCTTAACATTTAGCCCCTATGAGTCTGAAATATAAGACTGTATTATCTCGATATGTCCTCTTTCCAATGCCACATATTTCGTTGAATTTGGATGTGCCAATTTTCCCAACACTTGTTATTTTTTTCCTTTTTAGAAGAGAAAGAGTGTATGCCTACCACGTGTCCAATTTTTCAAGTCTAATTCTGAAAGTTCTGCCCAAGATAATGTGGTCTATTTTCTTTTTGAATGGGTTTCACTCAATTTGTACCTTGCATGCTCCATATATAATTGTTTTCCCATAACACTTGTTTTATACTAGTTTTTGGACTAGTAAAAAACCCTAACTTCCAAAGGGTATATGTCTGAACCTATAATGAATCAAGATATGAAACACATACCACATATATTTCTCTATATCCTCTACGTTTCCTATGCTTTTAAATGTCTGAAACTTTGTAAAAAAAAATTATAGTGAAAATGCCAATATGAAGTGCTTTGGAAGCATCCAAGCTCTAATACCAAATGTTATGCAACCAAGTCCCAGGAAGAGCATGAAAAAGCATAAATAAACCAGAAAGAATAATCCACACCTTAATAATCAAGAAAATAGATTAATAGAAAGCCTCTTCGAGGGGGAAACCTCATTATACAATGTACTAAGTACACAAGACAAGACAAGATGATTCAAGTGAAAAGGTCTCCTCCATATATATAGGAGATAGGGATAGAATTATAACTAATAGACCCAAGTTGACATAACTAGTATAATAATATTGATGACAATTACCACTAATAGACCAAAGCTGACATCAAGAATATGTAATGACACGCAATATAGGGGGTAATGTACCAACATTTAGGGATTAACAAGGAGTCTATGGATCCAAGAATGTGACAAAAACACAACTTCCTTTGATTCTCAAGATTGTGCTTGAAACCTAAAGAAAAGTGTATCTAAAATCATATTGGACGATGGTATTGTTGACAATATATTTGTGGAAATCAAAGGGGTATCCAGGTGGCATTTTGAAAAGTTATCGGTGCATGCACAAAGATGCTCCCCAAAAGTATTGCAACGGAGCCACGCTAGGATGGATAAAATAGAGGCGCGCACATTCTTAAGGACGTGCGCACGCATTGTTAGGTTCTATACCGAACTGGGGCGCGTGCGCCTTTCTAGCACATGCGCGCTCAAAATCACACACATGCTCAAAAGCGCGCACACACTCAAAAGAGTGCATGCACTCCTATTAAGATAATTGAAAAAAGAAAGGAAGAGTTCTTCTATTTTCATCCAACCGACCGAGCCTCACTCACCCATCACGTGCGCGGAGCAAGAGAGCACCATTTTCACAATTTGCACTAAAAAACTCCCTCAATCCATCCACCAAGTGATCAACAAGTGCATTGGATAGGTAAGATCCATGTTGATCCATGTTTTTCATCATCATCATCATCTTCATCATCATCGTTATCATCCTCATCACCATCATCTTCATGGTCTTCATCATTATCATCAACAACAACAACATCTTCATCACGATCTTCATCATCATCTTCTTCATCACCATCATCATCGTCGTCGTCATCATCATCATCATCATCATCATCATCATCATCACACTAGTACAAAATGAAAGATAAGTGACCAAAAAAGCGACCAAAATCCACATATAAATGACCACTTTTGAGTTGGTGACCACTGGTAGCAAATTAGTGGCCATATATCACATGACCAAAAATGTGGTCATATTCAGCTTGGTCATTTATAACTTATCTTGTGGTCATATATTTGATCATATATTTGGTCATTAATTTGGTAATATATTTGGTCATTAATGGTCACGTGATAAATGACCGCTAATTTGCTACCAACGATCACCAACTCAAAAGTGGTCATTTATATGCATGTTTTGGTCATTTTTTTAGTCACTTATCTCCCATGTTGTACTAGTGGTCATTTATATGCAAATTTCGGTCATTTTTTTAGTCATTTATCTATTTTTAGTGGTTTCATAATATAAATAGGGCATGGAGGAATCGAACCACCAACCTCCTGCCTATAAGGCGGGTGCTCTACCATTGAGCTAGCACCCTTAAATAGAATTCCCTATGGATTGGTATGAGAATAAAATTTCCAACAATTAACACCATCTTGCCAAATTCTCGAAAAGGGTCACATACCTAGGTAAGGGTCAATAGTTTTTATGTCACTAGAATGGTCAGCATAATGAACAAACCCAAAATCATGCTTTGGCTGCAGACCTTGCCTCATGAGAAGGCCTCTCATCTTGAGGAGCAATTTACTTGTCAACAGACCTTTCCTCGTGAAAAGATGTAGGGTTTTCCATAGTTTGGGGCTTCTTATCATTGGAAGGTCTTGCTAAATATACTGACAGCTCTCGACCTAGAAATAAAAAAAAAACTTACAGATCTTAACATATTTTACAATCAAAATTATGAATAGTATGAATAGCAGAGTTGCAAGAAACAATTGTCAACATTGCTTCTTTTTCTTTTTACCTTCAACAACATATTTCTCTGTTTTTTCAATAGATTTTATGGCACTGGAATGGTCAGCATAATGAACAAAGCCAGAATCATGCTTTGGCTACAGACCTTGCCTCATAAGAAGGCCTCTCATCTTGAGGAGAAATTTACTTGCAGACCAACACGCCCATCTGGAAGTATCATGGGTACCATCGTAAATATAATAAACTAATATTTTGATAAGTTCTAGACACTGAAATATATGATGATCCTAAAAGGACAACCATTGTCTGGGACTCACGTGTAACTTTAATAAACACATCTTCTAGATTTGTGTCTGCAAGAACCTAGTTCTGGATGGTAAGATAGATTTTCGCACGCTCTATCATTAGAAAGATAGCTGTAGTTATTATGTCTAGTTTTGGTAGTTCAAATTTTTGTGTCCTAGAGAGACTGTAAACATTCTTTGCATTTCTATACAAATCATGTACAAAATTCATCACCTCTTCCTCCTCAGTTTGTGATGTGGTTAAGGTCAACACATATGACCCTCCATACCTTGCCTTTAGCTGCATTCCAAAATCTTATTAGCATTAATGAGTCATGAATAAAAAAGATCGAACAACCATTTCAAGAGCCATTCTATCCTTCACTTTCACAATGTTGGATTTCTAACTTATGAAGCATACACAACATAGTAACTAACCTCTTTGGAGTTTCCAATGCACTGCAGTTGGCCATCCACAAAAATGCCCATACAATCACAGAGCACCTCTGCCTCTTCCATAGAATGTGCTGGAATCACAAAAAAGATTTTAAAGTCAAATTTAATTTACTAAATTATTTGCTGAAAGAAAAGTAACAATAGCCACATTTCTCAAGTTATTTGGAGAGAGTAAGAGTCTCTTCTATAGAATTTTGCATCAGTCTTGGCAACAATCTCCTTAGAGTTAAAAAAGAGACTAAATTTCATGCTCAAGCCTGAGAATAAAGACACTGCATCAAATATAGCGGCAAAATCTACAAACATAGCTTTAAGGTCAATACCTGTCAAAATAATTGCTTAGATTTCCTTTTCCTGCTTCACAAGATTCCAAAATTTGTTTCTTGAAGCTAGATCCAACCCTGTACTGGGCTCATCGATATACACAACCTAGTTCAAACAAGCAGGAACAATAACCTTAGTCCTAAGTTACAGATTTTGCCCATCCCCCAACAAAAAGAAAATTGATTCACTAAAAAGTTTAAATGTTTTACTTAATAGCTTTCACTAGAATGCTACAACAATATTAATGGCATCTGTGAAGTTTTAAACTTTCACCCGCCTGAGGATCTCCTATGAGAGAAATGGAAACACTAAGTCTTCTCTTCATGCTACCACTATATTTTCTCAATGGATTATCACCCACACCTCCATTGAAAAGATCCACACTTTTAGGGATTCATTTACCGCCTACAAGATCAAGGCCAAAATACAAAACCAATTACTGATAATTCAAACCTAAGTAATGTAAAATCATGCACTTACTTGGGAACAACTGAAGTGAATGTTTAATTGATGATCTTACATTTTGAAGAGAGACACCTTTTAGGTTCTTCAGCCTACCATAAAACAATAGGTGTTCCCTTCCTGTTAGAGTTTCCCAGGTCAAGCTGTGAAAATTTAAATAACACATTTTGTTAGAAATTTTCACCACAAGAAAATGAGCATAATTAATTGTACCTAGTAAAGAACAATAGTTTTCATCCAAATCTAGTTGCATATTTTCACATTCAAAATAACGCCACAAAATGCACATCATCAAGGGAGTTCCTAAGGGAATTAGTAATTACTCATGCTATGGAAAAATCCCCATGCTTGTGTATATTTTATCCATATCTGTCCATATATCCATGCCCCCTATGTATGTCGTCCCTGATGTGGGAGATAAAAGTCCAATCATCTACAAGATACAACACTTCACCTCTTTATTTTGCACATGAAGTATTCTATGTTAGATAATCTCCACTGAAAAGTATGACCCTCGTCACAAGACAACTTCTGTTTGACTATCTCAAGCTTTTACCGGTTTTATGAAAAGTCTAACTAAGGAAACAATAAAGTACTCCTTCCATAAAGACCAAATTCTGGAGTAACTAAAATCTCCTCATATTCGCATTCCTCATATTAAAAATACACAACTCATACATTGAATTGCTATTATTAGTGGGTATAAACTATAACAAAAAACATTCCTAACACTGATAAATCCCAATCAATGGGAATATATCAGATATGAAGAAAACATATAATAAGTTTAACTCATCAATGCATCCTTTATTATAGAAACAAAATAGGAAAATATTATTTATAAATGCTTCAAAAATTATATTTTCCTTGGGAGTATGTTTATGATACATGAATTTTACTTGCTATTACATTTCTCACAATTGCAGCTCTTCATTTTAAACAACATAAGCATAGTCATCATTACAGTTCACATGTACTCCACATAAAACAAATTTAGTTGGGTATTGAATTGTTTAATCTGTAGCTGCTCTGTAAAAAGATAGTTGAGTATTGAATTGTTTAATCTAAGGATTTAGTTGCCCCGTAAAAAGACAATTGTGCATACTGAGCCCAATCCTTCCCTGGAAGATAGATGGATAATTTCAACTTAGATGGGATAGACAAAGGAAAATAGGTTTGGTTGGAGCAAGATGAGTCATTACAAACTGGGAAGGAAAAATTCTACCCCTTTTCTATGAAAAAAATAATCAAGTAAAAAAACAGGCTGAGATAGGGGACTTAATATGAGGAATTACATTAATCTCGAGGATGGATCATGGGAGTCAGGTGAGGTGCCCAGAATCTGGAAGGGACTCAAAAATCATAAACGATATTTAAAAAACAGGAACAAGGATCCGTCATTAGAATTAAACAGCCAAATCTCATGGGTTAAGTAGGCAGTGGGGATTCAGGGAACATGTAAACAGACAAGCTTCTACATCTAAGAAAACTAGCCATCCATGTAACAAACTAGTTCGATAACAAAGTAGTAACTGAAAATGTAAATGGCTAGAAGCTGGCACTCCAATCCAATTTTTTTGAACAAGACAGATGAAAAGAAGATATATAGTATAGACAGTTTTTTCATGATCCTAGATTACATGTGTACCAAAGTTCAAGAAGATGAAGAAAAGAAGGAAGACAATCCACTATCACCATTGGACTTATCCATGCAATGAATTGTTAACTTGTCCATCCATGATAGCTCATCCACATTACGCTATGTTGTGTGTCCACAATGAAAGTGCACATGCAAGGGAGAATGACAATGTGTTAGCAAATTAGCACAACCGAACATTGGAACAACACACCCATGTCACTACACTGCAACTATGCAAGTAAAATATTAGAGCATCCACAGTCAAGGGAGTCAAGTCTCTAATTTCAAATTTGTATCCTCTACTTTGTATTTCAATAACATGTAAAATAAGTTAAAACAAAAAACTAGGAAAACAAAAGTACTAACTAACAATCATCTAAAATCCAACTTGTGTATATAGTCTAAGACCAGTATGCAGTTACTATCGAACAGATGAAATTACTTTTTCAATGCTTGCTAGTAATTCCTTCTTCAACTTCTCTAACCCAGATCTACCAAGACAAACACATCCCAAAAATAAGATTTCTTTTCAAATTGAATGTTGAAAATGTATTTAGATGTACCAATGCCTGCATATAAATTCATTTTCAGTCGGTATTCACTGAACTTTCATATGCACTCAATGGTCCTAGAGGGAAAACTTCTTCAACACTAGCACGCCTAGTCTTACTTTTGAAGCAAAAAATGGTAGTTCAGTTACCTGTTATCATCAGCATTGCAATTTATACAAATGTCAATAATCATCAAACGGGCAATAGCATTAAGAGTCAAATATTTTCAAGCAAATATTTATTATTGCCATGATTATTATATACCTCTAATGCAACAAAAGCACACTGTACAACACCAGCATCACCCCGCAAACCATGGAGACAAACATCAGCAAATTTAGCTGTTGCAAATGCCTGGATTCAACATATAGATTGCCTTTGATAATTGAGAAGAATCACAGAGCAGAAATTATGAAAAATCAATCAAAAAAACAATGATTGTAAATATAGTTCAAAAAATCCCACAATTGACAAAGTCGCTCATTTCCTACATCCAAAATAATTGAGTCTATACCATGAAGCCCCTTAGCATTCCAATGACATCAATTTCATTCCTGCCTATGCATTATAAAATAAAATATGCCAGAGAATGTGATGGTGACAAATATTGAAAAACAACATATAAGCATGTATCCATCTACAGCTTTGCATGCTGCATTACATAATTTACCCCTTCACTGTTCACACTTGGACTTGAGGCATTCTCAACTATAACTTTGCATGTTGTACTCCATAATATTACCCCTTTAGTGTTCCCACTTGGATTAAAGGAATTCTCCTTTTCTATACCGAGCTAGCATATTTTATAATATACTCTTCATTTCCATCATTGCTTACATATAGTAAAAATATGATTGCAGCTTATGATCACTACAACCTTTGTCTCACCAATTCCATCTGATAAATAGTCAAATTATAAGCTCTTATGTTTTTCCTTTTGAAATTGGGATGGAAAATGCCAATGCCATATATATGGCCAGACCTGTTGCAGATGCATAGAGGATTTTATCTACTTCAGAAAGTCCCCTCTACAAATTTGGGCTCAGCCACATAACTCACCAGTTTTCATCCATAATTGCCTTTTACCAGTTACATTAGTTGCACCGTGCATGTCAGTTCCAACCAATCCTTTCAATCAAATATCAAGGTTAAAGGAGAAATTGAGCCATGCCCCATATTTTGTAACAATGGAAGGTCACACCAATACAAAAGACAAACAAAATCAAAACACATCTTAAATCTAACATTCTGGTGTCCTTCCATCATCTGTAAACTTCTCATAGCCCATAAAAATTTTGCAAACCACAAAGGCTATCTATTCACCTATGTTTCAAATAGTAAGTGTGACCTGGATATATAAAAAATTGACATATATGGTAGACATGCACCAATTTTCACGCTACAAAAGTTTATTTAATTCAATTACATAGTGTGTGTGTGTGTGTGTGTGGTGAAGACCATATCACCAAGAGGTGGTATCTAATACTGGTAAACATTATATAGTATACACAACAACCAACAAGTTTTTAGCACTATTATTTTCCAAGAATTCCTAAATTATTTTCATTGGAAGCTTCAATAAAACAACCCAAAGGGGTCAAGTGCATAGCACAAACTTCCTTCAGCTAAGCTGGCAAGTTTGAGGGGTATCTATTCTAGGCAAGGTCACTGAGGAATTGCACCCAACCTCATTCCATATGGGCT
This sequence comes from Larix kaempferi, assembly GCA_027924585.1. NCBI lineage: Eukaryota > Viridiplantae > Streptophyta > Pinopsida > Pinales > Pinaceae > Larix > Larix kaempferi. The sequence goes on along the minus strand of BSBM01001456.1, from coordinate 3,460,544 downwards.
AGGTAACCAGAATGAGAAAAATAATTTCCCTGGTGGACAACTTACAATTCCTCAAGCCCACCTATGAACCAAAGCCCCAGTCATAAGTTCTAGAGTATTGAATGACACCAAGCTTTGAAAATGCTAAATATTGTGTTACCATATGCAATTTGACAAAATAATCAAATTTAAACCATTCTAAAGTTGATAGAATTTCTCTGCACCTGATTTCATTTCAATCATACAAAAAACATTAGTAACCTAATCCGTGTTCAACAACCATGAAGTTCAGAAAAAAAATCAGTACTGCAAAACAATGTGATAAAATTCAGCATTAAGTTAAAGGAAATATATATTCAAATTTATTCAATATTTTAATTCAATCTTTTCCAGTTTGATTCATCTGAACAAATTCGGAAAACTTAATGAATGTGTCCGAGAAATTATAAAATTCATGAATCGAATTTGGAATTTTGATTAAACCAAGGAGCATTGGATTTAAATTTAAAATTAATACTTTAGTTTAAAAAATTCCTTGAATTCAGCCTCTACTACCCAGGGCTTTCTTAGGTGAAAATGGTATGGTGGAAATGGTATTACCTCATGGGAAATTTTTTAAAACACTGTCGAGGACAGCAGCAGACATAATGCAAATTGTTTGAAGCCATAGTGCGACTCCATAATACTAGGGAAACAAACATCTCAGTTCTCACAGCTAGAAACAGAAATAATACACTTCATTGATAAAATTTCCTTGCATATGCATTCCCTGGCCAAGTTTTCTTTCCTTATTTCATTAACAAAGTTCAGGGACTGCAATGACTAAGCATATAACTTCATTCAGATCTGTTGCACTCGTATTTCTTGAACTGTGGCAATGAAATGTGAATTAAACCAAAGAACACTGGATTTAAACTCAAAATTACTACTTCAATTTGAAAAAGTGCCTTGAATTCAGCATGTACTACTTGGGGCTTTCTTAGGTGAGACAATGATTAGGGGGGAATGGTATTACATCACGGGATATTCCTTAAGATGTGTCATAGGACAGCAACAGACCTACTGCAAATTCACTGAAACCATAGGGGCCTAGGGTGTTGATGTATATGTAACTTCGGAATGTATTTCACCCATGTATTTCATATATGTATTTTATATTCCTATAGAGATATTATTATTCCTCTATACGGAAGTGTCATCATTTATATTGTAAGTGTCATAACTTATACTTGATGGGTTATTATACCACCTTGTTGGGGTCATCCCTGTATAAGTCATGTGGGTCGAAGGGTTGTTAGACCACCCTAGTGGGGGTCAGCCATGTGGGTCAAAGGGTTATTAGACCACCCTATTGGGTGTCGGCCCAGTTAGCATTGTGTTATGTGGTTAAGTTAAGGCCGACCTAGTAAAGGTTATTAGGCAAGTCAAGTCTAGTATAAATAGAGATTGGGAGATCTCTATTTGATCATTCTATTCTCTCACTCACACTTGGGAGAGTGGCGCACTTGTGGAGGAGAAGGCTCTGCTGCTAGGAGAAGACTATCTCTTGTATTCTGGTTGTATCATTGCTCTATCTATCTCTGAGGAAGTGATTGGGGTTTTTCACCTTTATGGTTTTCCCCAAGTAAACTCTGCGTCTCTTGTGTGCTTGCATTATTGTGGCCATGATTGATATGCTGTAGATTTTCTGTACATGTTGTTCTCTCAGTTAAGATCCTAGATCAGATTGAAGTAAATTCTGAAAATTTAACATGGTATCATAGCTAGCCTAAAAGAAGGCATGATATGGCATGTATGACACTTGTTGCACTTACGATGCTACGGCTTGATATAACAAAAACCAGTCATCGTAGAACTTTCGCTATAAATCCATTTTGGTGATGTTTTCGGATCTGAAACATTTACAAGACAAATATCAGATCCCCATGTACCTTGTGTCCAAAGGAAAACCTCTAATTCATTGTATTTTGTGATTTATGATCTGTACAATATAGGGTTTCTGCCTCTTCCATATCTGAGTCAAAATCAGGTGACCTTAGGAAAAAGGTCATAACTTGGGCTAGGAAGCTCCAAATGAAATTTCATAAAATGTGACAGGTAGTACACAGACTATACTAGCTTAGGAAAAGTTTTTAGAGGCTGAGGTTGAACCAGTGACACGTGGAACGCTGTACAAGTTTGCTCTCCTGTATTATCTCATAAACAGGTCACGTTGCGACACTTGGTATAACTCTCTCTCAGAGAATCCAATTGAGTTCATACCTGTCGAGATAGAAAGATAACAAGTTGGGATATCTCAAGAAAATTCTTCAGACCCTGTGGATCAAAAAGTGTGGAGTTACACCAGAAACAATCAGGTACATATTTCTATCAAAACAAAATTATTTTTGAGCACCTTCATTCATGGCTTCCGGAATTTAGGGTTTTGGAGAAAGTTGAAATTATTGTAATCAAAGATCACGGTTGAATGATACTCATCAAAATAAAAATTTAGAGACCAAGATCAGAATTTTTGGTTGGGAAGAAGGTCGGGCTTGGTCAGACCCTAGTTCGAGACTTTGATCAGAAAAGTGGAAAATTAGGGCTTCTATAAAAATGGGAATTTTTTAAATCTGTGACCATGGCTGGAAGCTCCTCAGAAAAATAGAAGCTTAGAGATTTGGATCAAACCTTTTGATTGGGAAAAAGATTGGGCTTCATCAAACCATATTTCAAGGTCATGTTCAGTGAATCCGAAAGTTTCAAAGGCAAAATTAAGGAGTGAAACTTTGCAGTTTTCAAATTTTGAATATACTAGCTTGATTAGCTCATCAAGGTGCATATTTCTATCCTTTCGGAAGTTTGAAATTCAAAGTTTGAATTTTTGGGGTTTCTCTGATAAACCTTAATACAGGTCCAGATCTAGTTCCTGCAAATCAAGTGGATTGGTTTAATCCTAGAATAGGATGGATTGGTCACCTTCATAAGTGAAGAAGTTCATGTTTCAGAGGGAGATGAGGCTAAGGCCTTACATAAGAATATTACAAGCAATCTCGACAGGTATGACTCATCCAGGTATGTCTCTATATTTGTTCGAGATTAAGTTTATGATATGTTTGTCTTCATGTTATTACAATGAGAACAATCTTGATTTTAGATTTGTCGTATCACCTTAACAAAATTATGAGTGCATGCATTAGGGTGTTGACACTTATGATTGTACTAATGCATTATGGTGTTGTATGAGTTTTATGTTGTCCACTAACATGAAAGGTACAGCAAGAAAGACAAATCATGTTCTAGTTCAAGAACATATGGTCATGATGACATGAAGACAAAGATTCATCCATTGTCATGGATCACTTAGAAAATCTACTTACGAGGTATGTATAACTTGGTTCTACAATGGATAACTTATGAGAAATGCAGGTTACTAGCACAAGTCGTTGAAGAGAACCAGAAGACATTATGCGGGTATTTTAGACATAACTAGCTAACATGCTAATCTAGGTATGTTTTTCCTATATCAAGCTAGAATCCTACCTTGTGTTAGGATCTTATACTGTTGTGTTGTTGATAATGATTATTCATGAAGGCATAGGTTTGAATAGTCATGGTTGTGTGCATATTATGCTTCTTACCATAATTGATGATATGAATAACCATAATAGTCCTATATAAACCTTGAAATGCTTATTATTTTTGTTTGAAATGATCATGACTATACATGCTTAAGATTATTGTGTTTTGATGGTATTAAGAATATACTAATGAATGTATGATTATGTATGAGACCTCAATGATAACACAATGTTGATACTAATAAGCATGCATAGTGATTAAGGATGGATATAAGTTCAAGGATAGGAAATCCAGGAAGCGAAGATCAAGAGGGAGGACACTCTAGTTGTTCCTGCAAGGAAGCAAAGATCAAGAAGGAGCACACTTCAGTAGTTTCTGCAAGGATGCAGATATTCAGAGGGAGTTGACCACTTCTCACAATCCACATCATAATGGAGTTGTAGAAAAGAAGCAAAGACTGAGAGGGATTCAACCCAACAAACAAACAAAGATAAGTATTTGAATTGTCATTACTGGCATATTTTTTTGTTTAAATAATATTGTTCAATAATGAATATACTGATGTTCCTAGAATTAGGTTGTGTATTATGCATATTAGAATAGTTGCATTGATGAATAGTATACTACTAATATACATGGGTAAGTGGCCTATGGCACTATACAACATTCCATTGCTACTTATCTAGAATGAAAACTCTTTGCAAACATATTGGGAGTTGTGCACACTCTTAACAATGTTCTGGTAGAGATTGGAAGGCATATAGAAAGTTACGGGATATGGATAAATGTTGTATTGAAGCATTGGCTAAGATAATTGCATGACTGTATGACATATTTCTTTATGTGTAAGAATTTGTTCTGAAAACTATGAGATGTTTTCTAATCATGCAATTTAACTTGTTGTGTAGGAAAGATCATATACCATCACCTACAAAAGAAGGACTACAACATTTGTTCAGCAACAAAGTTATCTATTGAAAATATTGAAGATATTGAAGTTCCCAGGATCTAGGAAGAATGCCATGATCAAGGAGTACCAATCGATCATGAAGATGTTTGGGATGCAGTCCCAAGACCTGAAGGGGAGTCTGTAGTGACTTCCAAGAGGATCTACAAGATCAAGCATGCTGTAGGTAGTAGCATAGATACTTTTGCTACTGCAGCCAGATACACTTCCATTAGATCAATACTTTCTCTGGCTGCAGTGATGAAGTGGAAGATACACCAGATGGATTTTAAGACAGCCTTCTTGAATGGTGTAGTTGAAGAAGAAGTGTATGTGGAGAAGCCACTTGGTTCTGAGACACATGATAGGGAGTCATATATGTGCAGAACTTGGTATGGTAGGATAGACAGCTTTCTATCCAGTTTGGGATTTACCAAGAGTAAAGCGGATTCCAACCTTTACTACAAGGTTGAGGAAGGCAATCCAGTGATACTACTATTGTATGTGGATGACCTGTTTGTAACAGGTGAGGATAGATTGATTGTCAACATGCAGCGGAAGCTTGCTGCCGAGTTCGAGATGAAGAACTTGACGATGATGCGCTATTTTTTTTTGGCATGGAGGTGTGGCAGAGTGCAGATGGAATCTTCCTTGGACAAGGGAAGTATGCAGTAGAGATCTCGAAGAGGTTTGGGATGATGGACTACAAGGCTATGGCCACACCTATGGCATTGAACCTGAAGCTTCTGTGTGACGCTCCATCTGATCCGGTTGATGTCACGATGTATCGTCAGATGATTGGGTCCTTGATGTACCTGACGAACACGAGACCAGATATTTTCTTTGTGGTGAACACATTGATCCAGTTCCTGATGGATTTGAGGAGTGTTCACTTGGTTGCTATAAAGCATGTTCTGAGGTACCTGAAGGGTACAGTGGATTATGGGCTCAAGTATGATGCGAATCAAAAGTTTAACCTGTAGGGTTATGTTGATTCAGATTGGGCTGGCACTGCTGTAGATAGGAAGAGCACATCTGGATGTTGCTTCAGTATGGGATCAGGTGTGATCTCTTGGTTTAGCAGGAAGCAGTCCTGCGTAGCACTGAGTACAGATGAGGCAGAGTATGTTGCAGCTTGTTCGGCTAGTTGTGAGGTAGTATGGATACAGAAGCTACTATTTGAGTTATTTGATCTCTCGTTGGATGCTACTGGTATCTTTTGTGATAACCATAGTCGTGTGAAGCTATCCGAGAACCCAGTGTTTCATGACAGGTTGAAACACATAGAGATCAAATATCACTATATCAGGGATATGGTACAGAGAGGAGCTGTGAAGATCCTATACATTGCGATGGACAAGCAGATTGCAGATGTGCTGACAAAGCCACTAGCCAGGGTGAAGTTCGAGTACTTCAGGGAGAGGCTTGGTGTTCTTAAGATTGATGACACTTCGAGGAAGAAGTGATGGACACATTTGCAAAATCCATTCCAAGCATGTTGGAAGGAGGATCCTTGACATGGCTGTGGATGTAAGCGCTGGATGATGAGCATCAGGATGATGCTCCAATTACTGCTCTATATATGCATCAGGAAAATGCTGGATATGATCAGTTGGATCATTTATATGTATATGTATGTATGCATCATGTTGGATGTTGGATATGATCAGTTGGATCATCTATATGTATATGTATGTACACATCATGTTGGATGATGGATATGATCGATTGGATCATTTGTATGTATTTTGTATATGCATCATGTAGGATGCTTGGACCATGTATCTGTATATGTATCAGGTGGATACATTGTATGATCAGGTAGATCATGTATGTTGATATGTATCAGGTATGATCAGGTGGATCATGTTTTTGTATTTGTATCAGGTGGATACATTGTATGATCAGGTGGATCATGTATGATGATATGTATCAGGTAGATATTTGGTATGCATCAGGTAGATGCATTATATGATCAGGATGATCATGGATGATGAGATTCAGGATGTTGCTCTAGATGACATGTAGCAGGATGTTACAGTGATGATGAGTTGGATGATCATGTATATATCAAGATGATGTATGGTGAGTATCAGGTTGATACTCCGTGGCCATGGACAGGTTGTGCAGATAAGCATATAATAGCGCCCTGAGAGGTTTGCAGATTCTCTTGCTAGGTTTTGCCGCTAGCATATAATAGCTCCCTGGGAGATTTGGAAAATGCTCTTTCGAGGTTTTGCTTTGGGAGGACATATAATAGCGCCCTGGGAGATCTACAGATAGTCTTGCAAGGTTTTGCCGCTAGCATATAATAGCTCCCTGGGATATCTGGCAGATGCTCTTTTGAGGTTTTGTCCTATGGCATATAATAGCGCCCTGGGAGATCCAATAGGTTGAGCTGTGTGCTCGTAATAAGTCCTGGGATGCTCTTGCAAGGTTTTTCCATGACCACATGTAATATCGCCTTGGGAGATCCGATAGGTTGGGATGTGTTCCCATAATAAGTCCTGGGATGCTCTTGCAAGGTTTTGTGGTGACCACATATAATAGAGCCCTGGGAGATCCGATAGGTTGAGTTGTGTGCTTGTAATCAGTCCTGGGATTCTCTTTCGAGGTTTTGTGGTAGGGTCACATGTAATAGCTCCCTGGGAGATCCGATAGGTTGGGCTGTGTGCCCGTAATAAGTCCTGGGATGCTCTTGCAAGGTTTTGTGATGCACATAATAAGTCCTGAGGATTCCACAGTATGGCCGATGACGATGAAGACCTGCAGGTGGTGGGCCTACATCTAGTATGAAAAAGGATTGGCTCTATAGAAATTCCTATGACGGGTAGATTCAAAGATTGATTGAGATAGCAGCAGCAGTGATGATGACAATGATTCAAGGATGATGATTCGCTGATGATGATCCAAAGAAGAAGACTTGTGCTAGCAGACCTGTGTCGAGAAATACCTTCCTAGTTAAGAGGGAGTGTTGATGTATATGTAACCTCGGAATGTATTTCATATATGTATTTTATATTCCTATAGAGATGTTATTATTCCTCTATATGGAAATGTCATCATTTATATTGTAAGTGTCGTAACTTATACTTGATGGGTTATTAGACCACCTTGTCGAGGTCGACCCTGTATAAGTCATGTGGGTTGAAGGGTTGTTAGGCCACCCTAGTGGGGGTCGACCATGTGGGTCAAAGGGTTATTAGACCACCCTATTCGGTGTCGGCCCAATCAACATTGTGTTATGTGGTTAAGTTAAGGCTGACCTAGTAAATATTATTAGGCAAGTCAAGTCTAGTATAAATAGAGATCGAGAGATATCTGTTTGATCATTCTATTCTCACTCACACTTGGGAGAGTGGCACACTTGTGGAGGAGGAGGCTCTGCTGCTAGGAGAAGACTATATCTTCTATTCTGGTTGTATCATTGCTCTATCTATCTATAAGGAAGTTATTGGGGTTTTTCACCTTTATGGTTTTCCCCAAGTAAACTCTGTGTCTCTTGTGTGCTTGCATTATTGTGTCCATGATTGATATGCTGTAGATTTGTTGTACATGTTGTTCTCTCAGTTAAGATCCTAGATCAGACTGAAGTAAATTCTGATAATTTAACATAGGGCAACTCGATAATAATAGGGAAATAAATATTCCCATACATTTGAGACATCGTCAAACAATGGATACAAAAAATTGTATAAGTAGTAATAATATTTATAATAATAATAGAAATAATGCGACTGACAAACAAATGCAACTTTTCCTTGAATGAGGTGCTTTTCAATTGTTTTCAAAATGTTAAGAGATCAGCTTAAACCCAAATTTGGGAGCAGTGGGACTGAGAGACTTGGAATATCTTAGGTTTTGGAGGACAGATTTTTCTGGATTAAACAGATATTTTTTTAGCCAAGAAGAGATATTTAGACTAATATTTTTCTAGACTAAAAAACGATTTTCCTGAGCTGAGACTTGATTTTAGGAATGAACATATTTGAAACTCTGGAGTCCCAATAGGAGATTTTTTTTTATTCCTGAGCTTTTCTATTTTGTAGATCATGGGGTCCATTTTCCGTTGCTATCCCAGCCATTACAGGAAATCAAAGCCGAGAGATCTACTTAGGAAATTTATTATTGTGAGAGGAGAGATTGCAGGGGGATATAGCTGATCATGGAGCCAATTTTCCGTTCCTAACCCAACAACTGGAGAAAAGCAAAGCCAAGTTGACAAAGTAGTAAGGAATATGATAAGGCCAAGATCAAATCCCATCTCTGGGACATGCTCAATGATAAGGCAATGACGCAATAAAATCAGTGGGTTCAGCTAATGTTCTCCAAGCCATCATGGATAATGACAAGATTTTACACATGTATTTATCCATTGCCACCTCACCAAATTATAAGGAGTCTAGCAAGACATGGAAAAGATAACCAGAGTTTCCTAATTTGGCCAAGGACATATCCTTGAATGCAATTCCTCAGCTTTATTTTGTAGAAAACAAAAACATAACATAGGTTTTACCCATGTTAGTTTTTGTATTCAGATCTAATTCCACTTACCTTGCAACATTCTCAGTACAGTGGACAACATTAATGATGTGGAACTTCAATTCCAAGATGTGACAACAAAAATGTCCAAGATGCCAATAAGCTCCGACACTCCATGTTGAATAAATTCAAGAAATTCCCACTAAAATCCAAGAACAACATAGGATCCTTTTTATGTAACAAAAGCAGTCATGCCTAACTATTTCATATTCCACCTCATTTGTTGGCATTTCCTTAGAACCTATATTTCCTGGATAATATTTTCCAAAACAATAACCAGAACCGTATGTTACAAAATTTCACGTTAATTCCCACAAATTGGAAAACATGAAAGCATGTTACTCTTAAATGGATGAATAAATATCAAGTGCCAAGTCTACAAAAGAGGATCAAGACAATAAACTAATTATGGAAAAATCCTCCTACAATGGTATTTTCTTGTCACCTTGCAACAGTGCAATGAATTTAGACCTGAGTATGGATTTCTTCAATCATCTCTATGGTGTGAATGCTTCCAGAGTGTGAGCTCATAGCTCAAATGACAAGGAACGTGCTATATGAAAAGCAAGCTTTGCAAAGGGAAAAATGTAGTGCCATATAAAAGAGAAACAAATGAAGAATATATATTTGTCAAATTCAATGGTGACCCTCAGTTTAGATACTATGAATAATTTACCATGACAGATTGTTGTCTTTCATTATATAATAGGGTATACTAAAAGGGAATCCAGAATCAGATTAAATTAAAAAATTTCTTTGGCAAAGAATCAACTTTAAAATTACTAAACTTTTCTATATTGCCTTAATCCAGACCATACATTCCTTCATGAAAGTAGTCAACTTTGCGTTGAGCAAGAAAATTATAAGATTCAATTCAAGTTCCTGTGGTTTTCCATATACATAATCTCGTGGGACAAGAATGTCTAATTCAGTGGAATAAGTGCTCCACGAAAAAAAAAACATTACATCAGCAGAATCCTCATTCCTATTGGGATCCTCCCTACGGGTGTAATAGGGGCCCATGGGCCCATTATAAATGAGAATAGAATAGGTATGGTGGCCATTTAATCTAATGTGATCTCGGTCCACAATGTTAGTTATTATTAATAAGGGCAACTAAGCAGTTAGCATTCAATAAATGTAATGTGGCCTCATTCAAAAAGACCACTAGATAGTTAGCAGTTAGTAGCTCTAAATGAGTAAGGAATCCTCCTTATGTGATTATGTATTGGAGCATAGCTCATTTAAAGGTTGCCCCCTCAAAAGGTAAGTGAAAGGATCCTTGTAAGGTGTTTCCCTACCTAGATGGTATTTTGATATATGAAGTATTGAAGTATTTTCTTCCCATTATTGTACATCTTATGTGTGATTGCATTTCAGATCTAAGGTACATTGCAAGTGGTATCAGAGTGCTTTTTCGGAGCACAAATAGGGAAACACATTCTACTTGTTTCTTTTGCAGATTTGGAGCCACAACACTTAGATCAGCTTCTAAGCATTTTCCTGCATAATTTCCAGAAGCTAACAACGGATTTGTATTTTCCTCACAAACTTACATGATTTAAAAAAAAAAAATTGTTGGAACCAGAGGTCGGACAAAGGATATATTGCAGTTTGAAATCTGCTCCTTTTTAGGGCTTTTAAATGATGGCCAAGAGTATTGCAGAGGCAGATATCTTTTGATAAGTGTGCCCAGATTGTAGCCAGACCAATGCCACTTGGCAAAAAAAATTTGGGGCTTCCATTTGGTATATTATATGATATACTTTCGATTAATATGGATCCCGCTACAACCCTTGGAAATTTTTTCTCCCACACCTTTGCAGAACCGCCAAATGGCCTTGATGGAAGTTTTCCAACAAGAGAGGAGACTCTGTAACTAACTGTTGGAGCTTGTCAAATAAATGTAGATATAGTGCCATTTGAAGAGGATTATACCATTAATCTACATGACTATTGTAACGAGGAGGCTTGTATGGACTGGTAAATGGACAATTGTCATTTATGGGAAGAGTCAAGATAGCTACTTCAAGTTCTCTTTGATACAATGAATACTACGAGAAGTAAATATTGTATTTCATTACTATAGTGATCATGATTTCAAAATCCTACAGACTCAATCCCATTGCACGAATAAGATATGTTTAATGGTACATTCAGAGCAACAAAGAACAATGATATGGTGTTACTCAATTCTTTTTCTTGATTTATTTTCTCTTCAAACAAAAGTAAAATGCATGAAGGATCCTATTTCCCCTTTAGAGAAAAAACGAATGAGATGAAACTTAAAACCCTCGGTGTTATATTATTCTCCACAATACTTTAAACAAAATAAATATAATTAAATTATGGAGTACAGAGGCTTACCTGACACCAGCATCACCGACAATTGCAATTGCCATACAGTAGTAAGGCCCAAAATCCCACAAGCCAGTCCGGATGAAAGATGCGCATAGTCATCAAACAAATAATAGGACTTTTCCTTTGGGTTAATTCCTTTGTTGATAATCACAGCAATAATCAAACCATAAATACCCAGCACTCCAGCCATGACAACTGGAACAATCGATTTCATCACAAGATTCGGCCTCATCACACCCATGGAAGCCACATCCACGCCACTCTTGGTAGTCCCATACGCAGCTCCCGTGCCTACAAAATTTTACAATAAATCCATACCTTCAGATTAGATTTGTTCCCGGACCCGAACGTCTGACCTCCAACACAAATAATTCCATAACAAAATCAAAAGACGAGAAGAAAAAAGGTCTATCTAAACATGGAGAAGGGCCAATTTAGAAGGTTAAGGAGAAGTTACAAGAAAACACGAGTGCTGCGGTGGCCCCAAGGAAGCCGAAGAATGGAGCAGTCCCATCGCCGCTGAATGCCTCCACCATTTTAACCGAGATATGGGACAAGCTTCTCGCTAGGACTTCGGAAGTTTCTCAAAGCTACAGAGCATCCATAGGAATCAAAACCGGAACTTGCGAGTGCCTTGGCTTATCCAAATGCAATCGCAGAGCATTAAAGGAGAGGTGATCACAAAATCATGTCTAAGAAGCACGACATGTCATTCAGCAGGTTGCTGGTAACATACAACTGCTAGTTGTTAGTAAAGTGGCTGTAATTTTTTTGGGGCGTTGAATCCTTGCCTCTCATAAGTGGCCCTTAACTGGTATGGATCGTTTATCTGTCCAAAAATATTAAAAATAAATAATAATACTATGTGATATAATTAAATAACATAATTTAGGATAAAGAGGGGTGATAGGCATGGGATCATTATAGCCCCAATAGCTAGCTGAGTTGGTGGGGCCTCAGTTGACAAACCATTTCTAGGCCTAGGCGAGAGGTCAGGGGTTCAATTCTTGGCTCTGTCGGGGTCAGGTTTCTCTGTCGGGGTAGCTGATTCCTCGAGGTTTATGTGCCGACAGGGTGAGGCCCCTTTGGGTGTGCCTCTTGGCTTTCTTCCGATGAGAAAAAAGGCATGGGATCAATATTGATCTTTGATGAAACTCATATAGATTCATCTTAAATATGGATTTATCAAGCAATCAAGCAAATCCAATTTCTTAGGGTATAAATTTTCTCATCAGGTTTAAGATGGATCTATGATGGTTTGAATTTTTTAATTTTATGAGACTATATGAACTTTTTCATTAATTTGTATACGTTACGTAATGTTACAACATCTTCCCCATACTGGGCTGTAGAGAAATCATGAAAGCAGTTATGCTTCAGGGCTACAAACGAAGGCTGATGTCTTTTTTAAGGCATTAGGATGGAAATCTCTACTAAAATAAAGACCTTGCTTGTGTTTGGAGAGTCCTAATCATCATACAACACCTTGAGCACAACTCTCCTCCATCATATGAGGCCCTCGCTCGCATCATCAAAAGAATAAGGAGAGAAATCTAAGCACTTAGGATGTGCAATTATTAATAGCCTAGCAAACCATGACAAAAGGCTTAAAGGAGGAACAATGATAAAAAAAATGGAGAGTTGGTTCTCCAAGCCATCCCCTAAGGTTTTTATCCATTTATTTTATTCATGGTGAAAGGAACTTGTAGTGGGTGCATTAAACGATCCTTTATGCAAAGAGACAGGGCATTCAACTTCGCCCAATATTCACACACATCATCATCTCAGTTGATGCAAGCTTTTGAAGCCAATAAGAAGACAATGTGGAGTGCATTTGGTATTTTCAATTTGGGAGTCCAGGACTAGAGGTATGTAGTCACCAAGGCATGGCTCACTCTTCTCATCATTTGTTGCATTGGTATGAAACTTAAGCTCAAAATTTAACATGGTATCAGAGCTAACCTGAGAAGAAGACATTTTGCAGTGACAGAAACTTGAGTTTCTTGTTTATTGGGTTTCTCTCCATAGATTTTGGAAAAGCAGTATAGTATATTGACTCTACTCATCAAGGAGAATCTATCTGTCCAATCAGAATTCAATTCTAAGCTTTTTCAAATTTGGCCCTAAAAATTAGGGTTTCAACAAAAATAGGAATTTCTGGAATCTGAAGACATAGCTGGAAGATCCTTGCAAAAATCAAAGTTTAGAGCTTTGGATCAAGATTTTTCGCTGGGTAGATCTCCGGGAAACTCAAACCCTAATTCTGGGCTCTCCCTAGTGAACCCGGGAGGACAAAAAGTCAAATCTGAAGGGTAAAATTTTGCTGATCTCAAATTCTGAATGCACTAGGCTGATCAGCTCATCAAGGCGCATCTTTCTATCCTTTGAGAAAGTTGAAATTCACATTTTGAATTTTTAGGGTTTTTCCGACAAACCCTAATCCGGGAGAAAATCGAGTTTTCATCAATTCAAGTGGTAAGACCTAAATCTTTTCTATTTCCATTTGAATTACTCTTTAAGATGTCTCACCACACCAATCTTGAGGATAAGCTTGAAGGGGCTGATAAATTCCGAGCTTGGAAGTATAGGATTGGGTTAATCCTGGAAGAGAATGAGTTGGACTCATATATAAAAGAAGGCATCCCTATCCCAGAGGATGAAGAGGCCAAGGTATTGCATAAGAAGAACTTGGTCAAGGCAAAGAGAATCATTGTTGATTCTATTAAATACCATCTCATACCCCATGTGTCTTCTCTAAAGACACCCAAGGAGATGTTTGACTCTTTGACTAAGCTATTTGAAGGGAAGAACATAAATCGGAATATGACCTTGTGGAACCAATTGAAAGGAGTAAAGTTTCAGAATGGAAAAACCATTCAATTTTATTTTTCTAGGGTCTCCTAGATTAAGGAACAACTAGAAGTAGTAGATGAAATGGTGGAGAATGGTGAAGTTGTCATGACCACTCTAAATGGCCTACCCAGGTCATGGGATTCCTTTATTCAAGGAATCCGTGCAAGGAAGAAGTTGATCTGCTTCAACAGATTGTGGGAAGAATGCTCTCAAGAAGAAGCTAGACTTGTAGCTCGTGAGGAAAAGATGGGAGGTGAAGATCAAGCTCTTGCAGCTCACACCAAAATAAGCAAGCCCAAGAAGGAGCACTCTCGCTACAAGAGATCCTATCAAAAGAATAAGAAGGATTTAAGATGCTTCACATGCAATGAGAAGGGTCACTTTGCTTCAGATTGTCCCAAGAACAAAAGGGATAATAACAACAACTCCAGCAAGAAGAAGAAGGGCATCAAAAGAAAGTTCCATGCTCATGCTGCCGAGGATGATGAACCTCCAAAGAAGAAGGTTAGGGCATAAAGTGATGATAGTGATGATGACTCTTCAAGTGAAGAAGAGTATGTTCTAATCTCTGCTCTCATAGGTACTATCTCCCATGGTTGTAATGATTGGTTGATTGATAGTGGGGCTTCCAAGCACATGACTGGGTTTAAGGAATCTTTTGTGAATCTATCTGAACATGAATCACCCCATAAGGTGAAACTTGGGGATGATTATCAATACCTAATCAAAGGAAGTGGTGAAGCCTCCTACAACCTAGATTCTAGAAAATCTTTGAAGATGAAAGAAGTCCTTTATGTACCTGGGCTCAAGAAGAACTTACTCTCCATCTCTGCATTGGATGCAAAAGGTATGAGGGTTGCATTTTTGGATGGCCAAGTCCTAATGTGACCAAAGGAAAAGACCATAGATGATGCAGTAGTGATTGGAGAGCAAGAAGGAGGTTTGTATAAATTGAAGGGACAACCTGAACATGCCATGGTGCATGAATCCATGGAGCCAAGTGAACTTTGGCATAGAAGACTTGTTCATATGCACTATAGGGCACTTCCAATTGCAAGCAAGGTTGTAGAAGGTCTTCCTACAATCAAGACCAAACATGAAGGTGTTTGAAAATGATGTGCAAAAGGTAAGAACATTAAGAAGGCTTTCCCAAGCAGTGAAAGCAAGGAAAAAGATATCCTGGAAATCATCCACTCAGATGTATGTGGTCTTATGTCATCCAATTCTCTTAGTGGGTATGTTTACTATGTCTCATTTATTGATGACTTCTCCAGGAAGACTTGGGTATACTTCTTCAAGAACAAAGATGAGGTGTTTGATAAGTTCAAGGAATTCAAAATCTTGATGGAGAATCAAACTGACAAGAAGATCAAAACATTTAGATCCGACAATGGTGGAGAATTCACCTCAGGTGACTTCAAGAAGCTTTGTAGTGATTCAGGTATTAAGAGGGAGTTGACTGCTCCTTATAATCCTCAACAAAATGGAGTTGCATAAAGGAAGAACAGAAAAATCATGGAAGCAGCAAGGGCAATGCTGCATGACCAGGATCTACCTATGCACCTATGGGCAAAAGCAGCTAGAATAGCTGTATATGTGCAGAACAAAAAACCACACAAGATATTGGACAACAAGACACCATAAGAGGTCTTTTCTGGAAAGAAACCTAAAGTCAGCCATCTCAGAATATTTGGTTGTCCAGTATACACTCATGTCCCAAAGGAAAAGAGGACCAAACTAGATCCTTTAGGAAAGACAGGTATCTTTGTGGGTTACAGTGAAAGCTCGAAGACTTACAGAATATACTTTCTAGGGTTCAAGAAGATTGATGTCAGCAGGGATGTAACATTTGATGAAAACTCAGCATTCATCAAATCAAGGAAGGCACCTATCGAAGTTTATGAAGAACCTAAAGAAACTAGATTTCAAAACACTACCATGACTGAAGCAATTCCAGAAGTTGTTCGTGAGTTTGACGATCTGCAAGAACCTGTAGATCCACCCCATGAGGATAACTCTCACAAGAGGAAACTTGCATGGGCTAGAGAGCTCATTCAAGATGCAGAAAGATTTGGCATTCTAGAAGAAGAACACAGAGCAAAGAAGAGAACTAGATCTCATACCAGTTATGTTGCTTTACTTTGTGACATTATGAACAAAGAACCTTCCGGTTATGAAGAAGCAGTGCAAAAGAAAGAATGGAAGGATGCCATGGTTGAGGAATACCAATCAATAATGAAGAATGATGTTTGGGATGTTGTCCCAAGACATAAAGAGAAGTCTGTTGTGACTTCCAAATGGATCTACAAAATTTAGCATGCTGCAGATGGTAGTGTAGAGAAATACAAGGCGAGATTCGTAGCTCATGGATTCTCTTAGAAAGAGGGAGTAGATTATGAAGAAACGTTTGCACCTATAGCCAGGTATACTTCCATTAGAATAGTACTCACCCTGGCTGTAGCAATGAAATGGAAAATACACCAGATGGATGTCAAGACTGCTTTCTTGAATGGTGTAGTTGAAGAGAAAGTATATGTGGAGCAGCCACTCGGTTTTGAAATACATGACAGGGAGTCATATGTGTGCAGATTGAAGAAATCCTTGTATGGCTTGAAACAAGCTCCCAGAACCTGGTATGGTAGGATGGACAGTTTCCTATCTAGTTTGGGCTTTACCAAGAGTAAAGCGGATTCCAACCTCTACTACAAGTTTGAGGAAGGGAATCCTGTGATTCTACTCCTGTATGTGGATGACTTATTTGTAACAGGAGATGACAGATTGATTGCAGATACTAAGAGGAAGCTTGCTGCTGAGTTCGATATGAAAGATTTGGGAATGATACATTATTTCCTAGGTATGGAGGTGTGGCAAAGTGCAGGTGGGATCTTCCTTGGTCAAGGAAAGTACACAGTAGATATCCTGAAGAGATTCAGGATGATGGATTGCAAGGCCATGGCCACACCTATGGCATCGAATTTGAAGCTTCTATGTGATGCTTCATTTGAGCCGGTTGATGTCTCTATGTATCGTCAGATGATTGGGTCCTTGATGTACCTAATGAACACGAGACCAGATATTTGCTTTGCTGTGAACACATTGAGCCAGTTCCTGACAGATCCGAGGAGTGTTCACCTAGTTGTTGTAAAGCATGTTCCGAGGTACCTGAAGGGTACAATGGATTATGGGCTCAAGTATGAAGCGAATCAAAAGTTTAACCTGCAGGGTTATGTTGATTTAGATTGGGCTAGCAGTGCTACAGATAGGAAGAGCACATCTGGGTGTTGCTTCATTATGGGATCAGGTGTGATCTCTTGGTTTAGCAAGAAGCAGTCCTGCGTAGCACTAAGTACAGCTGAGGCAGAGTATGTTGCAGCCTGTTCAGCTAGTTGTGAGGCAGTATGGCTACGAAAGCTACTGTCTGAGTTATTTTATCTCCCGTTGGATGCTACTGGTATCTTCTGTGATAACTAGAGTTGTGTGAAGCTGTTTGAGAACCCAGTGTTTCATGATAGGTCGAAACACATAGAGATCAAATATCACTATATCAGGGATATGGTGTAGAGAGGATCTGTGAATCTCCTCTACGTTGCGACGGACGAGCAGATTGAAGATGTGCTGACGAAGGCACTAGCCAGGGTGAAGTTTGAGTACTTCAGGGAGAGGCTTGGTGTTCTTCAGATTGATGACACTTCGAGGAAGAAGTGATGGACACATTTGCAGAAGCCATTCCAAGCATGTTGGAAGGAGGATCCTCACATAGCTGTGGATGTAAGCACTGGATGATGAGCATCAGGATGATGTTTTGGTTTATGCTTTATATGATCAGTTGGATCATTTATATATGTGTATGTATGCATCATGTTGGATGCTGGATATGATCAGTTGGATCACTTATATGTATTTTGTGTATGCATCATGTTGGATGCTGGATATGATCAGTTGGATCATTTATATGTATGTACGCATCATGTTGGATGCTGGAAATGATCAGTAGGATCATTTGTATGTATTTTGTATATGCATCATGTTGGATGCTTGGACCATGTATATGTATATGTATCAGGTGGATATATTATATGATCAGGTGGATCATGTATGGTGATATGTATCATGTATTTGTATTTGCATAAGGTAGATGCATTGTATGATCAGGTGGATCATGTATGATGATATGTATCAGGTAGATACTTGGTATGCATGAGGTAGATGCATTGTATGATCAGGATGATCATGGATGACGAGCTTCAGGATGTTGCTCCAAATGATATGCAGCAGGATGTTGCAGTGATGATGATTAGGATGATCATGTGTACATTAGGATGATGTATGGTGAGTATCAGGTTGATACTCTATGGCTATGGATCAGGTTGTGCAGAAGAGCATATAATTTGGCCCTGGGATATTTGCAGATAGTCTTTCGAGGTTTTGCCTATGGCATATAATTTGGCCCTGGGATATCTGGCAAATGCTCTTTTGAGGTTTTGCTCCGGGAGGACATATAATTTGGCCCTGGGAGATCTGCAGATAGAATTTTGAGGTTTTTCCTATGGCATATAATTTGGCCCTAGGATATTTGGCAGATGCTCTTTCGAGGTTTTGTCCTATGGCATATAATATGTCCCTGGGAGATCTGATGGGTTGGGCTGTGTGCTCGTAATAAGTCTTGGGATGCTCTTGCGAGGTTTTGCCATGAACACATATAATCTATCCCTGGGAGATCCTATAGGTAGAGCTGTGTGCTCGTAATAGCCTAGGATGCTCTTGCGAGGTTTTATGGTGACCACATATAATCTGTCCCTGGGAGATCCTATAGGTAGAGAGAGCTGTGTGCTCGTAACAGCCTGGGATGGTCTTGCGAGCTTTTGTGGTGAGGTCACATATAATATGGCCCTGGGAGATCCTATAGGTAGAGTCGTGTGCTCGTAACAGCCTGGGATGCTCTTTCAAGGTTTTGTGACGCACGCCATAAGTCCTGAGGATTCCATAGTATGGCCACTGATGACGAAGACCTACAGGTGGTGGGCCTACATCCAGTATGAAAAAGGACTGGCTCTGTAGAACTTCCTATGATGAGTAGAGTCAGAGATTGGTTGAGATAGCAGCAGCAGTGACGATGAAGATGACGATGCATCGATGACGATGATCCCAAGAAGAAGACTTGTCTAATAGATCTGTGTCAAGAAATATCTTCCTAGTTAAGAGGGAGTGTTGATGTATATGTAACTTCAGAATGTATTTCATCTATGTATTTCATATATATTTATTGTACCCTTATTAGAGATGTGTTACTCCTCTATAAGGAAGTGTCGTCATGTGGATTGACAAGTGTCGCAAGTGTGTGTACTTGTCGATGGGTTATTAGACCACCATGTGTGGGGTCGGACCTAAAATATATATTATATTATGGATGTATCTAGATAGACAAGTCGGCCCCATAGTGTAACTGGGAAAACAGGTTAGTATAAATAGAGATTAGGATATCTCTATTTGGATCATTCAGAAAGTCACACTTCTCTCACTTAGAAAGTGGTGCACTAGTGAGGAGGAGGATCATCTGCTTCTAGGAGACTATCTCAAGTGTATTTTGGTTGTACTTTGGTTGAGCCATTTCTCTTTCTATCTCTAAGGAAGTTGTGGGGCTTTTCACCTTAGGGTTTTCCCCACGGAAACTCGGTGTCTCTTGTCTCTCATGCTTTTGATTCTTGTGATGCTTGCCATGCTTATTGTGATTGTTATGCATTGATATACTGTATATGTTATTCTCTCAGTAAAGATCCACGGGGGATTCACTCAATAAATCGCTATCATAGCACGTTCGTTCGTGGCATATGAAACAATACCCCTAATTTCATTAAATATTGGAAAATGCCTTCCAAAATGGTTTTTTTAACCCCATCCCAATATGCCTTCCCAATTTAAAAAAACCCCTATTTTCACTAGATATTGTATGTATCAATTTTTTCATTAACATTTTTTATACCCCTTTATATTTCTACCTAGTATATTGATATGATACCGCTCTTATGACCCCACATGCATTCTACAATGCACCTTGCTTCTTTCGATGTATATTGTGGATGCACATTACTTCAACCACAATGCAATTACTCAACCACATATCATTATGATTTGCAACATCTAATGGTTTAATGAAGAGATAGGAGATCACTTCTTGTATGTCACTAGAGCCAATGCACATAGTACAACATTTAGATTGCATGTTGCAGTTCTCCAATCACTGACTAAGCCTGTTGTGGGCTAGTTATCCAAGCCCCCAGGGCCTATAACAAGCTCTATGAGGCTGACTAAACCTCCCAAGGCCTGTAACAGGCACGAGTGGTTGGGTATTCAAGCCCCCAAGGCCTATCGAGGGCCTATAATAGGCCCTGGAGGCTTAGAGCCTCCCAAGGGTATTGGTAACAACTAGCTGAGTGTTATTGGTAACAATTGGCTGTTAATGACCACTATCTCTCGACTATGATCGACTGGAAACCCACTTCACCACGAAACCCCCTAGCCTCGTGCATGCCTCAAGATGTGATTTCCCCGCGTACTGGTAAGCCCGAGCCTTGCCTCAACCCGATTTCTCATCCGGTCATGATCCCACCATCTCCATTTGGCGGATATTTGTCAGCCCGCCCATATAAAAAAGACCCCAAAGTATTTTTGTATTGTTACATTAAATAAAAAAAATCCTTTGCCCCTTAATATATAAGCAATATAATTTTTAGGTTTTCATGAATATTTAATACCGCAATATGAATGAACGTGGTATTATATTGCCTTCCAGTGAAGCCCCCGTGTAAAGATCCAAGATTATTGTGAATTAATTCTCAAAATTTAACATATGGGCATCTAACAAGGATGAATCCTATGCTAACTTTAGTAGAAATAATTGATGGATGTCTGAAACGATAACCAGAGCTTGTGAGAAAGAATTCTGCATTACCATAAACTATTTTCAGACATGAAAAAGAGAAACATAATGGAAGGAAGTAACTTGAAACACATCCATATGAGAAGGAGAAAATACAGACTACAAACTGAATAACACATGAATCTCAGTCGAAATTAGGCTCATACATCGCAATTCTATTAAGAGGAATGTTTCAAAACAGAGCTCAATCCCTCAGGCCTCCACCAAATGATTTTCCAACCCTTTAAACTTCAATTACATAGATATTTATAGGCCTTTAGCCTCAAATTGTTCATTAGAAAACAACTACTACTATGCTTCCACCTATGCAACTCAGTTTGCCACCTTTGACAGCACATCATAAAATGAAAAAGAATGCTAGTGGGCCAACCATGACTGTTTCTACAGGTGTCCTTTGCAGGGTGCAGACCACAATAGTCTCAAACAACCAACAGACCCTAACTGGCCTCAAAACTTGAGTAAAAAGATACCTATACATTTAGCCAAAGACAGAATTGCCAGGTGGGGCAAAAGAAACGGCATGAACTGGTCTCCATCTTATTCTTGAGCCTTCAATTGGCCCTGCAGCTCGAAGAAGTCTTCTACCCTTAGGGAATCTTCCCCCAGTGCTTTTTTTATTGAAGGAGGAGGAGGTGTCATCTCTTGAGTTGGGACGATGTAATCTTTGATAATATTCGTGTCATGAAGGGTGTCCCACTTCTCTGCTTCGGTCTCTTTCTTCTTCGGACGAGGTTGAACCTTTCTGCACATCTGTCGGCCTTCATGCTCCTCAGGCTCACTGGCCGAACTCTCTTCCATGTGGTCGAATACTAGCGGAGAGGAGGGAACATGCTCCTCCTCCACCTCTGACCATACTTGCTCTGGTACAACAACCACCTCGTCTCCCTGATCTCTCTCCATAACCATATTTAAACTGAAAGGTGCCAGAGCTGCCAAGTGCACCACCTTTCCCATGCAACGATTCTGAACCGGGTGCAGGGATCACGCCTATAACGACCGTGATGATGATGATAGACATGCATGATCACCCTCACCATGATGGCCTTACCAAATCTTCCACTCGAGAAGCAATGATGCCTGAGGTCTAATTTGACGTGAAGCATGCCTAACCATGCTTTCTGGATAGGGGGAAATTATTTTTGACTTTGGTGAGGTGGATTCATACCAATTTGCAATCAAACGAATCCAATGGAGAGGCCTTCCAGATAGGTGGGGGAGATATGTGACGGTGTTAAGGTGGCCTTGGTCTCATTGGCCATCACTCACCTGCTGCAGAGATGTCACCTAGCCTCTAATACTGTGAACAAACCATAGTTATAGATATTTAGCCTTGAATGTATCTAGTCCATCAAACGACGCTCCTTTACTATGTTCGTGAATTTGAAGCGCGCTGGTTTGGTGCACAAGTTCAAATAGCGAACAAAATTTGAGTCGTCAATTTACCCCTTGCCGAATCTGCACCGTTGAAAGATGTGGGGTGTTAATAAAAGTTCGCGGATTTGCATAGTGACCTTTCTCTGTGCAAGTTCAAATCACGAACTAATTTGTGACCATTGATCCTCATCTCCCGCCATTGATCTCATTTGTACATGTCCGCAGGCTAGCACTTCCTCCTGTGCCTAAACCAAGCCTAAATCCTATTGCGATGGACGCTTACGACCGTAGATATTTTTTGCCTTTGATCTTGGTCATCCCAAGGTGCCTTCAAGTGCAGTGAGTGAACTTTATTGGCATTTAAGCCTCTCAGCATCCTTAACTTTAGAATTTCTCAAATTGTTTCACCCCGAACCAAAAAATCCTGCTCAGAGCTTCGAATTTTGAAACGCTTGGGTCCTAGTGTACATGAAGCAGAGGCCCTTTTGCTGCTCTCTAAGGCTCTGAGCCCTTCCCAATGCTTAGCACAATCCCAGTGCTAACAACAGGATTCTATTTGGGATGTTGTCCTCCCAACAAGGTAGCAAAGAACCCCATATACCAATGCCTTATCCATTGGGCTTTCCTACCACAAAATTTTGCAACCTGCAACCTTTACTAAAAACTGGAAACAAACTAAAGACTAAAACTTACTACTGCAACTAGAAATGCTGAAAGCTTGAGCTTATTTATATACAGATTCCTCTATCCTACGCTACTCGAATGGCTACCATATCATGTGATGTGAAAATGCTAGTGCATCCAGTCTAGCAACTAACACCCTAAACATACTCTTTCACCATGCTCGACTATATTCAGACAATAGGAATGTAGTGGTAAATGTTGATGTATATGTAACTTTGGAATGTATTTCATCCATGTATTTAATTTATATATTATTGTACTCCTATAGAGATGTGTCATTCCTCTATACGGAAGTGTCATCATGTGTATTGAAAAGTGTCACAAGTGTGTGAACTTGCCAATGGGTTATTAGACCACCATGTGTGGGGTCAGCCCTTATTTTATGTAATATATGGTTGGTGTACCTAGCTAGACAAGTTGGCCCCATAAGGTCATTGGGAAAACAGAACAAGTATAAATAGAGATCGGGAGATCTCTATTTGGATCACTCGGAAACTCATTCTTCCTTCACTCAGAAATGGCGCACTAGTGAGGAGGAGGATCATATGCTACTAGGAGACTATCTCTGTGTATTTTGGTTGTACTTTGGTTGAGCCATTGCTCTCTCTATCTCTAAGGAAGTTGTGGGGTTTTTCACCTTAGGGTTTTCCCCATGGAAACTCTGTGTCTTTTGTTTCGCATGCTTTTGCTTCTTGTGATTATTGACATGCTTGTTATGATTGATATGCATTGATATACTGTACATGTTATTCTCTCAGTAAAGATCCTAGAGTATTCTGAATTAATGCTCAAAATTTAACATGGTATCAGAGCTAACCTGAGAAGAAGACATTGTGCAGTGACGGAAACCAAGGGTTTCTTGTTTATTGGGTTTCTCTCCACATATTTTGGAAAAGAAGTATAGTAGATTGACTCTACTCATCAAGGAGAATCTATCTGTCCAATTAGAATTCAATTCTGAGCATTTTCAGATTTGGCCCTAAAAATTAGGGTTTCCACAAAAATAGGAATTTATGGAATCTAAAGACATAGCTGGAAGATCCTTGCAAAAATCGAAGTTTAGAGCTTTGGATCGATATTTGTGGCTGGGTAGATCTCCGAGAAACTCAAACCTTAATTCAGGGTCCTCCTTTGTGAATTCGAAAAGACTCAAAGGCATTTTTGAAGGGTGAAAATTTGCAGATCTCAAATTCTGAATACACTAGGTTGATCAGCTCATCAAGGTGCATCTTTCTACCCTTTCAGAAAGTTGAAATTCATATTTTGAATTTTTAGGGTTTTTCCGACAATCCCTAATCCGGGACCAGATCCAGTTTTTAGCAAGTCAAGTGGTAAGACCTAAATCTTTTCTATTTCCATTTGAAGTACTCTTTAAGATGTCTCACCACACCAAGCTTGAGGATAAGCTTGAAGGGGCTGATAACTTCCTAGCCTGGAAGAATAGGATTGGGTTAATCCTGGAAGAGAATGAGTTGGACTCATATGTAAAAGAAGACATCCATATCCCAGAGGATGAAGAAGCTAAGATATTGCATAAGAAGAACTTGGTCAAGGCAAAGAGAATGATTGCTAATTCTATCAAGGACCATCTCATCCCCCATGTGTCATCTCTGAAGACACCCAAAGAGATGTTTGATTCTCTATCGAAGCTATTTGAAGGGAAGAACATAAATCAGAAGATGACTCTACCGAACCGATTGAAAGGGGTAAAACTTCAGAATGGAGAATCCATTCAATCTTATTTTTCTAGGGTCTCCCAGATCAAGGAACAACTAGAAGTAGTGGATGAAATGGTGGAGAGTGGTGAAGTTGTCCTAACCACTCTAAATGGCCTACCTAGGTCATGGGACTCCTTTATTCAAGGAATCTGTGCAAGAAAGAAGTTGGTATCCTTCATCAGACTATGGGAAGAATGCTCACAAGAAGAAGCAAGGCTTGTGGCACGAGAAGAAAAGATGGGGAATGAAGATCAAGCTCTCACAGCTCACACCAAGAAAGGGAAGTCCAAGAGAGAGCCATCTCATTCCAAGAAATCTTCTCATCACTTTAAAGAAAGAAGAATATGCTTCACCTGTGATGAAAAGGGACATATTGCCATAAATTGTCCCAAGAACAAGAAGGACAACAACAACTTCAACAAGAAGAAGAAGGGCAGCAAAAGAAGGTATCATGCTCATGCTACTGAGGATGATGAACCTCCCAAGAAGAAGGCTAGAGTAGAAAGTGATGATAACTCATCAAGTGAAGAAGAGTATGTTCTAATCTCTGCTCTCACAGGTACTATCTCCCATGGTTGTAATGATTGGCTTATTGACAGTGGGGCTTCAAAACACATGACTAGGTTTAAAGAATCCTTTTCTAATCTATCTGAACATGAGTCACCCCATAAGGTGAAACTTGGGGATGACTACCAATACCCTATCAAAGGAAGTGGTGAGGCCTCCTACAATCTAGACTCTGGGAAGTCTTTGAAGATGAAATATGTTTTGTATGTACCCGAGCTCAAGAAGAATCTACTCTCCATATCCGCATTAGATGCAAAAGGTATGAGGGTTGCATTTGTGGATGGCCAAGTCCTAATGTGGCCAAAAGGTAAAACTATTGATGATATAGTAGTGATTGGAGAGCAAGAGGAAGGATTGTATAAACTAAAAGGACAACCTGAACATGCCATGGTGCATGAATCCATGGATCCAAGTGAACTTTGGCATAGAAGACTTGCTCATATGCACTATAGGGAACTTCCAATTGCAAGCAAGGCTGTAGAGGGTCTTCCTGAAATCAAGACCAAACTTGAAGGTGTTTGCAAAGGATGTGAAAAAGGTAAGAACATTAAGAAGGATTTTCCAAGTAGTGAAAGCAAGGAAAAAGGTATCTTGGAAATTATCCACTCCGATGTATGCGGTCCGATGTCATCCAGTTCTCTGAGTGGGTATGTTTACTATGTCTCTTTCATTGATGACTTGTCTAGGAAGACTTGGGTTTACTTCTTGAAGAACAAAGATGAAGTATTTGATAAGTTCAAGGAATTTAAAACCATGATGGAGAACCAAACTGATAAGAAGATCAAAACATTCAGATCCGACAATGGTGGAGAATTCACTTCAGGTGACTTCAAGAAGTTATGCAGTGATTCAAGGATTAAGAGGGAGTTGACTGCTCCTTACAATCCACAACAGAATGGAGTTGCAGAAAGAAAGAATCGAACAATTATGGAAGCAACAAGGGCAATGCTGCATGACCATGATCTACCTATGCATTTATGGGCGAAATCAACTAGGACAGCTGTATATGTGCAGAACAGAACACCCCACAAGATATTGGACAACAAGACACCATAAGAGGTCTTTGCTAGTAAGAAACCTAAGGTCAGCCATCTCAGACTATTTGGTTGTCTAGTATATACACATGTCCCAAAGGAAAAGAGGACCAAGCTGGATCCTTCAGGAAAGAAGGGTATCTTTGTGGGTTACAGTGAAAGCTCGAAGGATTACATAATATACTTTACACGGTTCAAGAAGATTGATGTCAGCAGGGATGTGACATTTGATGAAAACTCAGCATTCATCAAATCAAGAAAGACACCTGTTGAAGATTATGAAGAACCCAAGGAAACTAGATTTGAAGACACTACCATGACTGAAACAATTCCAGATGTTGATCATGAAATTGAAGATCTGCAACAACCTGTAGATCCACCGTGCGAGGACAACTCTCACAAAAGAAAACCTGCATGGGCTAGAGAGCTCATTCAAGATGCAGAAAGATTTGGCATTCCAGAAGAAGAACACCTAGCAAAGAAGAGAACCAGATCACATACCAGCTATGTTGCTTTACTCTGTGACATCATGAATAAAGAACCTTCCTGTTATGAAGAAGCAACAGAAAATAAAGAATGGAAGGATTCCATGATCGAAGAATACCAATCAATAATGAAGAATGATGTTTGGGATGTTGTCCCAAGACCTGAAGGGAAGTCTGTTGTGACTTCCAAATGGATCTACAAGCTCAAGCATGCTGCAGATGGCAGCATACAGAAATACAAGGCAAGAGTTGTAGCTCGTGGCTTCTATCAAAAAGAGGGAATATACTATGAAGAAACTTTTGCCCCTATAGGCAGGTACACTTCCATCAGAACAGTACTTGCCCTAGCTACAACGATGAAATGGAAGATACACTAGATGGATGTCAAGACTTCCTTCTTGAATGGTGTATTTGAAGAGGAAGTATATGTGGAGCAGCCACTCGATTTTGAAACACATGATAGGGAGTCATATGTGTGCAGATTGAGGAAAGCCTTGTATGGCTTGAAGTAAGCTCCCACAACTTCGTATGGTAGGATGGACAATTTCCTATCTAGTTTGGGCTTTACCAGGAGTAAAGTGGATTCCAAGCTTTACTACAAAGTTGAGGAAGGGAATCCTGTGATTCTACTCCTGTATGTGGATGACCTATTTGTAACAGGAGAGAACAGATTGATTGCCGATACAAAGAGGAAGCTTGCTGTCGAGTTTGATATGAAGAAATTGGGGATGATGCACTATTTTCTAGGTATGGAGGTGTGGCAGAGTACAGATGGGATCTTCCTTGGACAAGGGAAGTATACTGTAGATATCTTAAAGAGGTTCGGGATGATGGATTGCAAGGCCATGGCCACACCTATGGCATCGAATCTAAAACTTCTATGTGATGCTTCATCTGAGCCGGTTGATGTATCTATGTATCGTCAGATGATTGGGTCCTTGATGTACCTAACGAACACGAGACCATATATTTGCTTTGTGGTGAACACATTGAGCTAGTTCCTGACAGATCTGAGGAGTGTTCACTTGGTTGCTGTAAAGCATATTCTGAGGTACCTGAAGGGTACAGTTGATTATGGGCTCAAGTATGAAGCGAATCAAAACTTTAACCTGCAGGGTTATGTTGATTCAGATTGGGCAGGCAGTGCTGCAGATACGAAGAGCACATCTGGGTGTTGCTTCAGTATGGGATCAGGTGTGATCTCTTAGTTTAGCAGGAAGCAGTCCTGCGTAGAACTGAGTATAGCCGAGGCAGAGTATGTTGCAACCTGTTCGGATAGCTGTGAGGCAATATGGCTTCAGAAGATACTGTTTGAGTTATTTGATCTCCCATTGAATGCTATTGGTATCTTCTGTTATAACAAGAGTTGTGTGAAGCTATCTGAGAACCCAGTGTTCCACGATAGGTCGAAACACATAGAGATCAAATATCACTATATCGGGTGTTAGCACTTAGATTTTATCCCGGTTGTAAAAGAATAACACCTAAGGTAACTTATTTCAAACCAAACTTCAGGTAGAAAACTTAGCCATTTTTTCCACTAGAGAGGGCTCTCTCACAAGATATATGTAAAGGCTAAAAATATATAGAAATACGCTCAAAATTTCTCAAAAGGATTTACTTGGTTGAAAATGAAACAAGAAACATTGGGCATGGAGTCAACTTTCATATATTTATTAGCCAGCAATAGATTTATACCAAACAAATTTCCACAGAGGCAAGATAGCAACCATATCATAGTCAATTTGATTTTTGCAGGTGGTATAGAAAGAAATAATGACAGTCCATCAACAACAGGCATCTATCTAGGATGAATCCATTGTCAACTTTGGAGAAATAATGGATACTTAAATGCGATAAAACGAGGCATAACCAGTATGAATCCCAATTTATTTCAAACGTTCATTTGAGTATAGAAGAAGAACATAATGGAAGATATAACAAAAAAAGAAAACATACACATATAGAGATAAGGGAAAGAACAGACTGTAAAAATGATTAACACATGAATCTCTGGTCTCAAAAGATAGGTATTTCCACTGTATGGCCTTTTATTTATCAAAAATTTGACTTCAAAACATCTCGTCTCTCAAAGAGTTTTCCAACCCTTTCAGAAAGGACTCTCATTGTCTTTTATACAGAATTCGAAAGAAGCTTGAAATAACTACTTCTTTTAACTAGTAACTGAAATTTTTAACTCGAAATATAACTGTCTTCAAACAATATTACAAATTTTTAAAATAAAGCATCATTTTTGCCACTTGGCAAAAATTCTGAATGTATCTATGAATGGACATAATATCTTGTCCTTCAATATTTGTCCACATAGTTCCATTGGTCGGCCATGGGTAAATCATAATTGGTCATTTCCTTCACCGGGACTCACATTTCAAGGTGACCTGCATAAGAAACAAGAGGAAGATTCTCACAGGTTGAGATCAACATATTTAAAATTTCAAAGTCTTCTGCAATTTTCTCCATTAAAATCTTTCCTGTAAGCATATGATCCAAATGATGAAACTTTTTGTGATCCATTCTTATGTCAAACAATAACCTCTTATATTCATTGGGAGGAATCAATTCATTCTTTTCATCCCAAAAAGCAGGGAATCCTTTGTTTATTAATTTTTCAAATCGCTTCTTAAACTTTATTACTTCCTCTCGTATATCTCCAGCTTTAGCTTCAATATTTTCAACATGTGAATATTTTCCCAAGATTCTTCTCGCCCATGTAATGACTAGAATTCTATTCATTATATTCATTGTTGTCAAGTCTGCTTCAGTTAAACTGTTTAAGAAATTTATTGCCCTCTGTGCTATTTCTTTTGGTTTTTTGTTTAAATTCTCTCTGACTGCTCTACAACTCTCAAAGGCGTCTTTGGCTACTTTTTCTTTGATTCTCATATAATAAAGATAAGGTCTTAATTTTTCAACTTCCTTTATAATTCGATCCCATACCATATGTTCGCAACCTTGCATTGCAGCCTATCGTGTTACATGAGCTGCCAAACCTTTATTATTATCAGTTAATTCCTGATTCCTTATTTGCAAAGCTTTAATTTCCTTATCTTTTGTCTCATTTTCTTCTTTGAGATTTTGTATTCCCATTTTCAATTCTTTAATTTCGACATCTTTCAAACTTACCTGGGACATGGCTTGTAAGAGACCATCCAATCTAGTTTTATCTTCATCTGTATCTGCATGTACCTGTTGCTGACCTAATTCTACTAACTTTTTCTTTATTTCTTCCAATTTCTCTTCCAAACCAATTTTCTCTTTTTTCCAATGAACTTTTTCCTCGGTGAGCTTCAACATTTTTGCAGTAATATCTTTTACTTCATTTGACAGCTCTTGTTTTTCTTTTTCCAGTACTGTTAGTTCGATTCCTTAGATAAGCAAAGTGTCTGGGATTTTCAGCTTTCGCCTTAACATTAGAATTGTATCATCCTTTTCTTTGAGTAATTTTGCTGCTACATCTCCCTCTTTGTTTATCAAATCTATTTGTAATCTTTTTATTTGTTGTTGTCGAGACTTATTTTCTGCTTTCTCTTGTCTCAACCGGTTATTTAATTTATCCACTAAAATTTTCAACTTGTCTGGCTTTAATATCGCTCCCAAATAATCTGAATATATAACCTCTCATGTTTGTCTGTGCAATAAAATTTTATCTGGGGCATTGATTTTTGTCAGATCCACCTTCATCTCTGAGATCTTATCTTTAGTAACAACTAAAATTTTTAAATAATTTTCTTTGACATTTCTGCTAGTAAACAAATTGACTTCAATGTTGGATATATTTCTAACCCTTGGAAATAACTGACTGGTTTGCCGAGAGGATTCCTGTTTATTTTGACTGTGTTCATTAAATACATCCATAAGACTGTGTGGTCTATTTACATCATCTTCCACCGGGGATCCTTTAATATTGTACTCCTTTACCATGACTTCCGGTATTTTGACTTCGGTTCTCCCTTCCTCTTCTGAAACTGCCATTAACTCTTGTTGCTCATCCATTTTCAATTTTTCCTTTTTCTGCTTCTTCACTTTCAATGTTCATTACATCTTGTATGGGTCTTTTAAACCCTACCATTGTAGTATTCATCGTGATTTCTACCTTTGCTGTTGCATCTGTCAATATCATTTCTTTATCCCTCAATCATCTGATGATTCAACGCTTTGATGCAACGATCCATTCTGCGTTTTGATATTATGTTTAACAGATCATATTCAATAGCCATGTCTGTCTCAAAACCCATATCTTTCAATAATTTTTCTATATAAATAGCAGTATTTTTATTCTTCACTGTGAATGGGCCAAGTGTGAACAGATACTTGATATCTGTTGCTTGTTTGAAAAGCAAGAAATTATTATCCTCAACAATTAACTTCTGTCTCAGAAACTCCAAAGCAAAAACCCTTAAAGTAAGGAATGATGGTAAAACATAGGGTTTATGTTTGAAACCATATAACATGATCACTGTACTGTCCTTCGACAAGAACCAATCTCCTACAGCGTATTCTGCACTTAATTGCATACATGCATGCATTTCTGGTAATACTCTAAGCAATCTTTCACCAAAAATCATTCTGTAAATCTCAGAGAGCATATAATTTATGTAATTAAACATGTTATTTTCTAATAACTTTGCGAAAATTATCTCAGGGGATTGTAATTCTTCATGACTGGATACCATGATCATTTTCATCAAAAAAGACTGAAATCTGAAATGCCTCAGAGTAGGGAAATTCACCATCTGGTCATGAATATTCTCTATAAAGAATTCTTCAAAATTAAGTCTTGAAATTTGATTTTCATCAATCCTTGACTGAATTGTACTTATTTTATAGAAAAGGCTTAACTGAAACTCAGTTACATACATGTATGTATCAAACCCTAGGATTAAATCCAACAATGTCAGAACCAGCTAGGTATTTTCATCAAATAAAGTGATATCTATAGGGTACAGGATATCTGAAATGTTGGTTTCTGGTTCAAGACACGTAGACAAAAACTTTTCTCTATCATCTTGAAGGGTTTGATGATAATATTCAATAACAGAAGTTTTAGAAAACATTTCAGACTCGAGGGTTTGGGAAATTTTTATTTCTAGGGCTTTAATTATGACGACAGGCTCTATTTTACAGATGAATCTGGTTTTTCGACTGTATAAAATAGCCTTTTCTTCTTTGGAATAATTCTCAGCACACCATGACACAAATTCTGGAAAAGATGGGATTTGGTCCAGGCAGAAGGCTAACAAGGATGACTGGTGGACTCTGTGTATGTCTATACCTTCTTCTAATAACTTAGACAACTTAAGTTTAACTTCAACGACTGGTAACCTGATTAGGGTATCATAAATGTCTCCATCTCTATCTTCCAGGGCTTCTTTAGCTTTAAAAACATCTATATCATGTATAGTTTGCATTTAAATCGTTTCTACAAACAATTTTTTGTTAAAAATATGGGCCAGGTCACCAGACCCTACCTATATAGACACGTCTTTATCCTTCTGTCACAATTGTTGACCTCCACCAGTCTTCAAAGCTTCCAGGAACAACGACACATAGACAAAATGTCGTTATTTGAAAACCCTTGTGTTTTATATAAGCCCTTTTTCTTAACTTTCTGGCAGCTTTCCGAATGTACTTTATATCCAACCGTTGATCACAAGCCTTTTGATTTGAGCCGTTAGATCTTGTGCCCCTTTATTTCCCATGGTGGTATCCGCGATCCCAATAATGGTTTTCTTCTCCGGTTTTTACTGTGTGCGGATCAACCAGTTTCTGACACCTATTAGAGTGGTTTAATTACTGCAACCACTCTTTCCTCTATTGAGTGCGCACTTCCCATGATGCGGATGAATCTTGGACATAGATTTCATGCCAATGTATATTGTCCCTCCGATTTATGTCAACATGTGGTGTATTCCCTTGCGCCTTCTACATCTGCCATGTGCTATGGCCCACCCTGTATTATCCTTTGGTGGTTCTGCACGCTGTTGTAGTGGTTTGTGATACCAATATCACGTTGATGCGGATCAATAAGAGTGCGACACGTACTCTAGCGGTATTATGTCTGCAACCACTTACCAATGTTTGCAAACGATCTTTTGGGCGGTGCGGAAAACCATGACAACTGTTGATCTCTATTCTTGTCATCTTTGCCATTGAAACTTCACTAAGATTCAACCTTTTCGATAATTACTTTCAGACTATTGCACATGTAGGTTTTTGTTTTGTTTATTTTGTATTACAACCCTTCATTTCAACCCATCCGTAGTAGATTTACCTCTTTTGGATTTTTTTTGACAAACCTTTTAGGGTTTGAGTATTTCAAATATAGTGTCAAAAACTGGCTCCAACTGGGGATGCTATCCTCCCTGTGAGGTAGAAAAGAACATCGTAGACCAAGTGCCTGATCCATTTGGCTGCATTCAATCTTTTATGCAAATCAAGGTTCATATCCTCTTTTTTTTTTTTACTACATGATAAAGGAAAATATTTACACTGTACAAAATTATCTTTCACCTCTGTCCTTTTAAGAGAGATAATGTTTGAGGTGTCTACCATTTATTGGTCCTCCAGGAAAGAATTTTGCATTGCAATTTTTTAGGGTAAACACATTTCTTCCTTGGTATCCTGCAACAATATATGGGCCTTTCCACAAATGTTCAAACTTCCCATGGTGATCTTCATTTCTAGAATCCCACTTCAAAACTAAACCATTTATATGAAAATTCTTTTCTTTAACCTTTTTGTCTAAAGTTTTCTTCATTTTCTCCTGATGCATTTGGGTTTTGTTGTATGCCTTTTCTCTAACTTCATGTAATTCTATCATTTGATTTATCCTCCTCTGCATATGATTTGGTTCTTCTTTGACTTCTTGTAACAATTTCATAATTGGAAAACCCAAAGAAACAAGAAAAATTACCTCTGTGCCATACACCAACTGGAAAGGCGAAGTGCCAATTGCTCTTTTTGTACTGATTCTATCTGCCCACAAAGCATATTTTAATTTAGTGTGCCAATCCCTCTTGTTATCTTCTAGCAACTTCTTTATGATCCTCACTAAAATTTTATTTGAAGATTCAGCCAACCCATTTCGTTATGGATAATAAGCAGTGGAATGATTTAAATGTATGTGATATTTGTGACAAAAAATTATCATCTTTTTTGATTTGAACGCTGGAGCATTATCTGTCACTATCCTTTTAGGACAACCAAACCTGGACAAGATGTTTTCTTCTAAAAAGTTCATTATCACTGTTTCTATGGCGTTTCTTGTCGAAATGGCCTCAATCCATTTCGTGAAGTAATCTGTAACAGTCAAAATCCACTTATTCTGCCCTGAAGAATTTGGGTTAATTTCGCCAATGAAATCTAACCCCCATTGTTGAAAAGGTGCTTCAACTGAAATAGGTTTCAAAGGAAATGGTAATAATTCTCTTTTCCCATCAAAAATTTGACATTCATGACATTTGGTCACTTATTTATATACATCTGAATACATATTGGGCCAATAAAAACCAGCTCTAAGAATCTTGTTCACTTTAGCCTTCCATGAATGATGTCCTCCACACATGCCTTGAAATTTCCCCATAATATGTTGCACTTCATTCTCTAGTAGACAATTCAACAAAATACCTCCTGGATATTTCCAGAATAAATTCCCATCTAATATGCAGAACTTGGCTGCTTTCAACTTCACTGATCTTGCTCTGGTTTTTTCCATATTTGTAGGTGCTTGGAGGTTTTGCAGAACATACACAATGTCCGCTTACTAGGGGGATAAAGAGAAATCTTCAATTACTTGTAAATTTGGAACGACTTCTTTTGAAATTTCAGAAAGAAAATTCATACCTAGAGAATCCCAATTTGTTTCCATCATCATTTTAGCCAGACCTTGGCCTTTTATCAGCTTTGTAGGTTTAATGTCAAGATCATATTCCAATAATACTGCTATCCATTTCGCTCTTTTTCCTTCAGGATCTGGCTGGGTAAGAATATCTTTCACTACTGTTGATGGAACATGTGCTATTATATGAGACTGCAATATGTATATCCTGAAATCCTTCAATGCTTTTTCACTAAAGCATAAGCTTGTTTCTCCATAATGTTATATTTTAATTCTGCATCCCTCAGAATCTTACTGAAGAATGCAATTGGTTGTTCTACACCTTCTTCGTTCTTTTAAAACAATACTCCAGCTACCGTGTGTTCTGATGCATAAGTAAACATAATGAAATCCATTGAATAATCTGGACTAATTAACACTGGTGATTCAGTCAATGCCCTTTTAATATCATCAAAAGATTGCCTTGCTTCTTCAGTCCATTTAATTTCCTTGTCTTTTCTTAGCATTTCATATATATTTCTCAAAATCTCAGCAAAACTAGGAATGAACCTTCTTAATTAATTTACCCTTCCAATAAATGACTGAATTTCCTTCTTACTTCTAGGGATCCCGACCTTCTGTATGGCTGATACTCTCTCTGGGTCAATCTTGATGCCTTCTTTTGATATGATGTGTCCCAACAATCTTCCTTCTTCCATGCAAAAATGAGATTTCTTTGGATTTAAGGAGATCCCAAATCTTCTACATTTCAGAAAAACTCTTTCCAGATGTTTCCAGTGATCAACAACATTCTTTGAATAAACAGTGATATCATCCATGTATACTACCACAAATTTGTCTCTTTCATCTGTAAATGTAATGTCCATGGCTCTCTGAAATGTTGCTCCTACATTCATCAAACCAAATGGCATTTTGGCATACATAAATGTTCCCCATGGAGTAGTAAAAGCAGTTTTCTCCTGATCTTCTGGATGAACTTTAATTTGATTGTAACCTAAAAAACCATCTAACATAGAAATTCTTTCAGCTCCTACAACTTTCTGCAAAATCTGATCCATTTTTGGGAGTGGATAATTATCTTTCAAAGAGACTTTGTTCAAATTTCTAAAGTCTACGCACAACCTTATTTCGCCATTCTTTTTCCTTACTGGTACCAGGTTAGCCAACCACTTAGAAAATCTCAAGGATACGATTATCTTAGAATCAAACAACTTTCTCACTTCTTTTTCTATTACTGGAAGCAACTTGGGATTTATTCTTCTCAACTTCTGTTTAAAAGGATTTTCATCAGGTTTGATAGGAATTGTATGATGTATAACAGAAACATCATATTCTTTCAGGTCTTCATAACTCCAGGCGAAAACATCTGAAAATCTTTTCATCACTTCCACACTTTTATTCTCTTCCTTTCTTGGTAGTTTCTTTGAAATCTTTACCAATTTGGGATCTTCTTCAGAACCTAAATTGTAATCCTTTACATCCTCAGGTTTAGGTTCTAGTTTTGGATTTTTCACCACGTCATTTTTATCAAACAATTTTTCTAAAGGAATCAAGCCTCTAGGGATAACGTTATTCTTTAGCTGAATTATATCTTTACCTCCAATCCTTTGCTTGAACTTTTCTATTTCTTCAGGGGAATCTTTTTCATCTAGACCAGCTCCATCATCTTCTGCATCAATAGACCTGTAATTGAATTCATCTGTCATCTCTAAAAAGCGTTTAATCTGTTGATCATCTTCAAAAACCTGCTAGTGTCTGATATTGTCTGGGATAGATGGTCTGTGTATGACCTCAATATCATATTTATTTTTAGAAAAGATAGGAGTTTTGAACGCAGCTTCCGCAGTGGCCAAAGAATCTGCTACGGTGTTATTAACTCTGGGAATTGAAACAACATCATGCTCATCGAAATTTTTTTCCAATAAATCCCACACTTCATTCCTATATGACCTCATTTTAGGATGTTTGGTCTGATAAATAGCTTTTACCTGATTTATTACCAATTCAGAATCTCCAAACACTTCAATTCTTTTTGCTTTTAAATCTCTCAATATATTCAACCCCAGAATCAAAGCTTTATATTCTGCAACATTGTTTGTACATTCAAAATTCAATTGATAAGAAAACATCAAGAATTCTCGATCAGGTGTGATTATCCATACTCCCGCACCAGCTCCTTCTCTGCTCCTAGCTCCATCAAAGTGCATTGTCCAAGTTCCTTCTTTTCTAATTTTTTCTCTTAACAGTCTTTCTTTTTCATTTTCTTTAGGTTCGATTAAATCCATCTTTTCTTTGGATTCAAAATCATTGTACAGAATACATGACCCCAAATCTGTGTCTACTACATATATAGCATGCTTTTCGGGTTCTTTTAAGTCACTTACCAAATAAGTAGCCATTTTTTTAGCATATAATCTTCTGTGTACCCCCAACACTAGAATAGTAGCAAAAGACATATCCATCTGCAAAGTTCCTTTTAACTTCGAGGCCCATGATCTAGACAATAGCATACCAAATTTTGTTGGAATATCAGCAACCACCACATCCATGAGAATACCTTTGGCTGGTATTTTACTGAGATTGACTGTCAAATCTTTGATCAACCCTAAACATTTGACTTTCCTTGAATCAAAAGAAAATAGGTCATCATATGGTCTTGTAATTTCCAATCCCAAAGATTCAACTACAAGTTTCAGCATCAGGTTCTAAGAATCTCCCGAGTCTAACATACAATTATGCACAACTTTATCATGAACGTTCAAATCTACATAGAAAGGAGAAATTTCCCCAAAATTTTTATCTTCCATTCTTGAACCCAAGCAGATATTAGGATTATCATCATCTAATCCAAAGTATCTATTTCTACTCGATTTTCTACTTGCACCATCTTAAAAATTTGTTCCTTGTATTCTTTATTCTTTAATATCTCATTGAAAGGTACATAAATCTTGACTTTGGACATTTCACTCTGTATATTGAAAGGAACCAAATTTTTATCACCTTCTTTCACTGAATCTTTTTTGTTATCTGAAATCACTTTTGGCACATCTTTGTTTTCTTTTCTTCTCGTTTGATCTTCATTCTAACTAGTGGAGGATTTATCTGTAGATCCTTTTGATTTTCCCATTGACTCTTTTCCTTTGTCTATTATAACGTCTATGTTTCTCAGATTTATCTTTCTTTGAAGATCATTTATAGCACTTCGGTAACCAATCTAGTATTGATTAGTTTCTATCTCTAAATTACAACATTCTCCTTCTGCGAGGAACATATCATGCTCCTATTTAGTTAGATAGACTTCTGAATCAAAACTACCACAATGGTGAATATCACTCTCAGCCATCTTAGCTTCAGCTTCCCCAACGATATAATTTTCAGGGAAAGGAGCTTTGACTAGATCTTCATCTGCATTCCTTGGGTTTCTCTAATCTCTAGGCCTTATGGGTGGGACAAAGGGTCTCCTAAAATTAGGGTTTCTGATTTGAGGTTCTCTTTGTTCTTTATTCAGAGCTTTGTTATCCACCACTAACCTGTCTAACAACTTTTCCATAGTTTTCATCATTGCTTCAAATTTTACATCTGTGGAAGAAGAAGAAGAAGAAGCTGTATTTTGATTATCTTCTTTACTTTTCTTCCGGTCTGTATCTCTATGCCTTATCTTTCCAGAAGCCATCATATTAGCCTCAACTTCCACCGCATCTTTCATCATTATTGCCAAAGTGGCTGCTTCTATTGGAGGTTTTATGTCTGCAGGGATAGAGTTATAAACTTTCATAAATCTGGCAGAGAATTCTTGAACCGACTCAAAACCTCCTTTTTTCAGATTTTTATACTGTTTCAACATCTGTGAAGGATTTTTCTGGTCTTCCCATCTTTCGATAAAAATAGTTGCGAAAGCATCATAATTAGCAATTGATCCTGCAGCTAAAGTTCTGAACCATTTTTTGACTTCGCCTCGCAAGCTTTGGGAAAACAACCTCATTTTTGCATCATCATGATCCACTTCTTCTAAATCAATGAAATCACTAAAGTTATCAACATGTTGCTGTGCTGTATAATTACCCTCATTATCAAAAGTAACGATTCTCTGTCCATAATTTTGAGGTAAATCATGTAAAGCAGCGGGCAAAACCAATGGGACGAATCTAGCAGCCATGGGTGGTGGATTATAAGGTGGAACGATCACTACCTGTTGTTTTGTAAATTTATGACTTTGCACAGGTATTCTTTGGGCCTTGGATATTTTGGACCCAGCCCTTTCAGATTTTTGTAAGTTTTCCCCAACATATTTTAAAGAATAGTCCCACAAAATTTTTGGGTCAACCTTTGTTCTTTTAAATCAGAATCTGATTTAGTTTTAAGCAAAACGTTTTCACTTGAACCAATATTTTCTTCCTCAAACAGATTTTCTTGAAAAGAAGGGAATATATTCGAAAACTAAGGAATACCTTCTTTTGTCTTGCCTTTGCCTTTATCCGTTTTGAGGAGCTTCTATGGATTATCCACGGCTGAGAAGAAATGTGAACCGGGATTTCTTCTTGTAGCCACAATGTCTATTTCTGAATACCTTCAAAAAGCCTTGAAAATTTTTCACAAGTGAAGTCGCCAGGTAAATATCTACAACCAACTTTACTTCAAACTTCCTTGCCCAAGAAATTTGACCTTTCTCTGTCGTTTCTCCCAGGGAAAATTTCACTTTCGTCCCTAGCAACGGCGCCAAAATGTTAGCACTTAGATTTTATCCCAGTTGTAAAAGAATAACACCTAGGGTAACTTATTTCAAACCAAACTTTAGGTAGAAAACTTAGCCATTTTTTCCATCAGAGAGGGCTCTCTCACAAGATATATGTAAAGGCTAAAAATATATAGAAATAAGCTCAAAATTTCTCCAAAGGATTTACTTGGTTGAAAAGGAAACAAGAAACATTGGGCATGGAGTCAACTTTCAAATATTTACATGCCAGCAAGAGATTTATACCAAACAAATTTCCACAGAGGCAAGATAGCAACCATATCACAGTCAATTTGATTTTTGCAGGTGGCATAGAAAGAAATAATGACAGTCCATCAACAACAGGCATCTAACTAGGATGAATCCATTGTCAACTTTGGAGAAATAATGGATACTTAAATGCGATAAAACGAGGCATAACTAGTATAAATCCCGATTTATTTCAAACGTTCATTTAAGTTTAGAAGAAGAACATAATGGAAGATATAACAAAGAAAGAAAACATGCACGTATAGAGATAAGGGAAAGAACGGACTGTAAAAATGATTAACACGTGAATCTATGGTCTCGAAAGATAGGTATTTCCACTGTATGGCCTTTTATTTATCAAAAATTTGACTTCAAAACATCTCGTCTCTCAAAGAGTTTTCCAACCCTTTCAAAAATGACTCTCATTGTCTTTTACACAAAATTCGAAAGAAGCTTGACATAACTGCTTCTTTTAACTAGTAACTGAAAATGTCTTAACTCAAAAGATAACTGTCTTCAAACAATATTACAAATTTTTAAAATAAAAGCATCATTTTTGCCACTTGGCAAAAATTCTGAATGTATCTATGAATGGACAGAATATCTTGTCCTTCCACATTTGTCCACATAGTTCCATTGGTCGGCCGTGGGTAAATCATAACTGGTCATTTCCTTCACCAGGACACGCATTTCAAGGTGACCTGCATAAGAAACAAGAGGAAGATTCTCACAGGTTGAGATCAGCATATTTAAAATTTCAAAGTCTTCCACAATTTTCTCCATTAAAATCTTTCCTGTAAGCATATGATCCAAATGCTGAAAATTTTTGTGATCCATTCTTATGTCAAACAATAACCTCTTATATTCATTGGGAGGAATCAATTCATTCTTTTCATCCCAAAAAGTAGGGAATCCTTTGCTTATTAATTTTTCAAATCGCTTCTTAAACTTTATTACTTCCTCTCGTATATCTCCAGCTTTAGCTTCAATATTTTCAACATGTGAATATTTTCCCAAGATACTTCTGGCCCATGTAATGACTAAAATTCTATGCATTGTTGTCAAGTCTGCTTCAACTAAACTGTTGAAGAAAGTTATTGCTCTTTGTGCTATTTCTTTTGGTTTTTTGTTTAAATTCTCTCTGAATGCTCTGCAACTCTCAAAGGCATCTTTGGCTACTTTTTCTTTGATTCTCATATAATCAAGATAAGGTCTTAATTTTTCAACTTCCTTTATAATTTGATCCCATACCATATGTTTGCAACCTTGCATTGCAGCCTGTCTTGTTACATGAGCTGCCAAACCTTTATTATTATCAGTTATTTCCTGATTTTGTATTTGCAAAGCTTTAATTTCCTTATCTTTTGTCTCATTTTCTTCTTTGAGCTTTTGTATTCCCATTTTCAATTCTTTAATTTCGACATCTTTCAAACTTACCTGGGACATGGCTTGTAAGAGACCATCCAATCCAGTTTTATCTTCATCTATATCTGCATGTACCTGTTGCTGACCTAATTCTGCTAACTTTTTCTTTATTTCTTCCAATTGCTCTTCCAAACCAATTTTCTCTTTTTCCCAATGAACTTTTTCCTCGGTGAGCTTCAACATTTTTGCAGTAATATATTTTACTTCATTTGATAGCTCTTCTTTTTCTTTTTCCAGTACTGTTAGTTCGACTCCTTGGATAAGCAAAGTGTCTGGGATTTTCAGCTTTCGCCTTAACATTAGAATTGTATCATCCTTTTCTTTGAGTAATTTTGCTGCTGCATCTCCCTCTTTGTTTATCAAATCTATTTGTAATCTTTTTATTTGTTGTTGTCGAGACTTTTTTTTGCTTTCTCTTGTCTCAACTGGTTATTTAATTTGTCCACTAAAATTTTCAACTTGTCTTCCTTTAATATCGCTCCCAAATAATCTAAATATATAACCTCTCCTGTTTGTCTGTGCAATAAAATTTTATCTGGGGCATTGATTTTTGTCAGATCCACCTTCATCTCTGAGATCTTATCTTTAGTAACAACCGAAAATTTTAAAGAATTTTCTTTGACATTTCTGCTAGTAAACAAATTGACTTCAGTGTTGGATATATTTCTAACCCTTGGAAATAACTGACTGGTTTGCTGAGAGGATTCCTGTTTATTTTGACTGTGTTCATTAAATACATCCATCAGACCGTGTGGTCTATTTACATCATATTCCACCGAGGATCCCTTAATATTGTACTCCTTTACCATGACTTCTAGTATTTTGACTTCGGTTCTTCCTTCCTCTTCTGAAACTACCATTAACTCTTGTTGCTCATCCATTTTCAATTTTTTTCCTTTTTCTGCTTCTTCACTTTCAATGTTCATTACATCTTGTATGGGTCTGTTAAACCCTACCATTGCAGTATTCCTCGTGCTTTCTGCCTCTGCTGTTTCATCTGTCAATATCATTTCCTTATCATGTGAATCTGGAATGATTTCTTCCTTATACTCCATCCAATTGGCTCTGCCAGACATTCCCTCAATCATATGATGATTCAATGCTTTGATGCGATGATCCGTTCTCCATTTTGATATTATGATTATCGGATCATATTCAATAGCCATGTCTCTCTCAAAACCCATATCTTTCAAGAATTTTTCTATATAAATAGCAGCGTTTTTATTCTTCACTGTGAATGGGCCAAGTGTGAACGGATACTTGATATATGTTGCTTGTTTGAAAAACAAGAAATTATTATCCTCAACAATTAACTTCTGTCTCAGGAACTCCAAAGCGAAAACCCTTAAAGTAAGAAATGTTGGTAAAACATAGGGTTTATGTTTGAAACCATATAACCTGATCACTGTACTCTCCTTCGACAAGAACCAATCTCCTACAGCGTATTCTACACTTAATTGCATACATGCTTGCATTTCTGGTAATACTCTAAGCAATCTTTCACCAAAAATCATTCTGTAAATCTCAGAGAGCATATAATTTATATAATTAAACATGTTATTTTCTAATAACTTTGCGAAAATGATCTCAGGGGATCGTAATTCTTCATGACTGGCTACCATGATCATTTTCATCAAAAAAGGATGAAATCTGAAATGCCTCAAAGTAGGGAAATTGACCATCTGGTCATGAATCTTCTCTGTCAAGAATTCTTCAAAAGTAAGTCTTGGAATTTGATTTTCATCAATCCCTGACTGAAATGTACTTATTTTATACACAAGGCTTAACTGAAACTCATTTACATACATGTCTGTATCGAACCCTAGGATTAAAGCCAACAATGTCAGAACCAGCTGGGTATTTTCATCAAATAAAGTGATATCTATAGGGTACGAGATATCTGAAATGTTGGTTTCTAGTTTAAGACATGTGGACAAAAAAATTTCAATATCATCTTGAAGGGTTTGATGATAATATTCAATAACAAAAGTTTCAGAAAAATTTTCAAACTCGAGTGTTTGGGAAAATTTTATTTCTAGGGCTTTAATTATGACGGCAGGCTCTATTTTACAGACGACTCTGGTTTTTCGACTATCTAAAACAACCTTTTCTTCTCTAGAATAATTCTCAGCACACCATGACACAAATTCTGGAAAAGATGGGATTTGGTCTGGGCAAAAGGCTAACAAGGATGACTGGTGGACTATGTGTATGTCTATACCTTCTTCTAATAACTTAGACAACTTAAGTTTAACTTTAGCGACTGGTAACCTGATTAGGGTATCATAAATGTATCCATCTATATCATGTACATTTTCCATTTAAATCGTTTCTACAAACAAATTTCCGTTAAAAATGTGGGTCAGGTCACCAGACCCTACTTGTATAGACACGTCTTTATCCTCCTGTCACAATTTTTGATCTCCACCAGTCTTCAGAGCTAACAGGAATAGCGACACATAGACAAAATGTCGTTATTTGAAAACCCTTATGTTTTATATAAGCCCTTTTTCTTAACTTTCTGGCAGCTTTCTGAATGTACTTTATATCCAACCGTTGATCACAAGCCTTTTGATTTGAGCCGTTAGATCTTGCGCCCCTTTATTTCCCACGGTGGTATCCGCGATTCCAATAATGGTTTTCTTCTCCGATTTTTACTGTGTGTGGATCAACCAGTTTCTGACACCTGTTAGAGTGGTT
The DNA here is from genome assembly GCA_027924585.1 of Larix kaempferi. Classification (NCBI taxonomy): domain Eukaryota; kingdom Viridiplantae; phylum Streptophyta; class Pinopsida; order Pinales; family Pinaceae; genus Larix; species Larix kaempferi. The sequence goes on along the minus strand of BSBM01001456.1, from coordinate 3,416,539 downwards.
TAATTACCGCAACCACTCTTTCCTCTATTGAGTACGCACTTCCCATGATGCGGATGAATATTGGCCGTAGATTTCGTGCCAATGTATATCATCCCTCCGATTTATGTCAACATGTGGTGTATTCCCTTATGCCTTCTACATCTGCCACGTGCTATGGCCCTCCCCGTATTATCCTTTGGTGGTTCCGAACGGTGTTGTAGTGGTTTGTGATACCAATATCAAGTTGATGCAGATCAATAAGAGTGCGACACGTACTCCAGCGGTATTATGACCGCAACCACTTACCAATATTTGCAAACGATCTTTTGGGCGGTGCGGAAAACCATGACAACCGTTGATCTCTATTCTCGTCATCTCCGCCATTGAAACTTCACTAATATTTAACCTTTTCGATAATTACTTTCGGACTATTGCACATGTAGGTTTTTGTTTTGTTTATTTTGTATTACAACACTTCATTTCAACCCATCCGTAGTAGATTTACCTCTTTTGGATATTTTTTTGACAAACCTTTTAGAGTTTGAGTATTTCAAATATAGTGTCAACATTAGGGGTATGGTGCAGAGAGGAGCAGTGAAGCTTATGTATGTTGTGACAGATGAGCAGATTGCAGATGTGTTGACGAAGCCACTAGCCAGAGTGAAGTTTGAGTACTTCAGAGAGAGGCTTGGTGTTCTTCTGATCGACGACACTTCGAGGGAGAAGTGATGGAGACATTTGTTGTAGCCATTCCTAGCATGTTGGAAGGGGTATCCTTCTTATGGCTATGGATGTAAGTGCTGGATGATGAGCATCAGGATGATGTTATAGTTTCTGCTCTGTATGATCAGTTGGATCATTTATGTTTTTATGTATGTACGCATCATGTTGGATGCTGGATATGATCAGTTGGATCATTTATGTATGTACGCATCATGTTGGGTGCTAGATATGATCAGTTGGATCATTTATGTATGTATGCATCATGTTGGATGCTTGGACCATGTATCTATATATGTATCAGGTAGATCATGTATGTTGATGGACACATTATGTGGATCATGTATCTATGTAGGTATCAGGTAGATACATTGTATATGATGATATGTATCATGTAGATACTTGGTATGCATCAGGTGGATGCATTGTATGATCAGGATGATCATGGATGACGAGCTTCTCCAGATGACATGCATCAGGACGATGTAGTGATGATGATTAGGATGATCATGTGTACATCAGGATGATGTATGGTGAGTATCAGGATGATACTTTGTGGCCATGGATCAGGTTGTGCAGATGAGCATGTCTGGGAGATCCTATAGGTCGGAGTTGTGTACCCGTAACATCCTAGGATGCTCTTTCGAGACATTGCTCTTGGAGGACTTGTAATTTGTTCCCTGGAAGATCTTCAGGTCGGATTTGTGTACCCGTAACATCCTGAGATGCTCTTGCGAGGTTTTGTCCTATGGCATGTAATATGCTCCTAGGAGATCTGGATAGGATGAAAAAGGCCTCAGATGCTTCAGCCAGGTTTTTCCATGACCACATGTAATTTGCTCCTGGGAGATCTGGACAGCATGAAAAAGGCCTCAAATGCTTTAGCCAGGTTTTGTGGTGGACCACATGTAATGTGCTCCTGGGAGATCCGACATGTAGAGCTGTGTGCTCATAATAGCCTGGGATGCTTCAACCAAGTTTTTGTGGTGAGATCACATGTAATGTGCTCCTGAGAGATCCAATAGGTAGAGCTGTGTGCTCGTAATAGCCTGGGATGCTTTAGCCAGGTTTTGCGATGGGTCACATGTAATGTGCTCGTAGGAGATCCGACAGGTAGAGCTGTGTGCTCGTAACAGCCTGGGATGCTACTGCCAGTTTTTTTGACGCACGTAATAAGTCCTGAGGATTCCACAGTATGGCCAGTGATGATGAAGACCTGCAGGTGGTGGGCCTACATCCAGTATGAAAAAGGAATGGCTCTGTAGAACTTCCTATGACATGTAGATATAGAGATTATTTGAGATAGTAGCAACAGTGATGATGACGATGATTTGATGACGATGATTTGATGACGATGTATCGATGACGATGATCCAGAGAAGAATACTTATGCTAGCAGATCTATGTCGAGAAATACCTTCCTAGTTAAGAGGGACTGTTGATGTATATGTAACTTCGGAATGTATTTCATCCATGTATTTAAGTTATATATTATTGTAATCCTATAGAGATGTGTCATTCCTCTATACAGAAGTGTCGTCATGTGTATTGACAAGTGTCGCAAGGGTGTGAACTTGCCAATGGGTTATTAGACCACCATGTGTGGGGTCGACCCTTATTTTATGTAATATATGGTTGATGTACCTAACTAGACAAGTCGGCCCCATAAGGTCACTGGGAAAATAGAACAAGTATAAATAGAGGTCGGTAGATATCTATTTGCATCACTCGGAAACTCATTCTTCCTTGACTCAGAAAGTGGCGCACTAGTGAGGAGGAGGATCATCTGCTACTAGGAGACTATCTCTATGCATTTTGGTTGTACTTTGGTTGAGCCATTTCTCTCTCTATCTCTGAGGAAGTTGTGGGGTTTTTCACCTTAGGGTTTCCCCCACGGAAACTCTGTGTCTCTTGTCTCTCATGCTCTTGCTTCTTGTGATGATTGACATGCTTGTTATGATTGATATGCATTGATATACTATACATGTTATTCTATTAGTAAAGATCCTAGAGTATTGTGAATTAATGCTCAAAATTTAATAGTAAAAAGTACTGATGATAGGAGTGGTCTACTTGGTAAAAAAAAAACTTTTGACCCCAACTAAAGAAATTATTCATATAATCAACCATCGGGTTGTATGAAGTACAAAGATCTACAAAATGTTCTGCTATTTCCTTGACCAAGCAAGCCTGCTTCATCTGCCACTCCTCTTGTTATTTAGCAGACTGCAGCTCCACTTGCATCCTAGTCAAGTTTACCCCAAACGAACCGTGAATAGCTTGCTTATCTTCTATACCACTCACATCAAGTATATAAATTGAAAATCTACGACAAGCTTCGAGTAGAACTTGGAACTTACTTATGCTCAGTCCCCTATACCACTTAAGAAGATCAAAACAACTAGCTTCATGTGCCTCCTCCTGCTGTGACTGCAACTTTTCAACATGAGAGGCTGCTTCAACACCTGTGCTATTCACAACATCACTCCCTTGGTTTCTCAAATCCCAGGATTAAAAACCTGGTTCTGCTTTGGTGCTTCAAAATAAAACTCCCCCTAATTCCCAAAAGGATCAAGTAAGGGACCCTCCTCTCGAGACCAACATTCAAGGTTTGAAAAACCTGTATAAAAATTATGTTGACCACCTTGATCTTCCTCTAGAATCTCAATTATCTGGTCAGCTTCCTGAAGGTATGTGCCAGGCCCAAGAACCTCTTCAATCTCCTTCAGCTTCAATCCAAAAAGACAATTCTTCCTGCTAGGGATCTCTAGTAACCCCCTAACCATTAGCTCTTTCTTCTCCTTTTGGATGATGGTAGGGCTCTTCGTACAGAGTCTCAAGGATTTCTTCATTCATGGCTTTAAGGACCCTCTTTATCCTGGTGAATGATTCAGTTTGGGGAAGCAGGGCTTCACTACCTTCGGGCTTAATACCCTCATGGCTTTCAATGATGAAATTAGGAGCTACAAATGATCTGTCTTCCTTGGTTAGACCTTCTAAATAGTGGAACTAACCGCATGGAAGTTCATTCTCTTCATTTATTCCTAGAGAATTTATGACCTCCTCATCACTGTATTCATCATATAGGGGTGGACCAAATATTTCTTCAAAACTTTGCACCGCAAAACTCTCCATATGCTGAGTGCAATCCACATAAAACACACCAGCCCCACAATTTTCTTGCACATGGCTGGGCTGACCATCTCTTTGCTCATAATGAGAAAGTAAAACAGACCCTTCATGCCCACATCTCCCCTCAAACTCCAATATCTTTCTCAGTTCATCCTCATTTCCCTACTCTGAGATTTTCCTAGACATACTAAGATTGTCTTCCACCTCCAATGCATCAATGAACATATGATTCAATGTGGAAGAATTCCTTTCCAACAACAGGAAAGATAACTCAGGGGGAAGAATAGAGGCATATTCCACCTTAGCAGCATTTTCTAGGGGTTGAATCTCCTTTGGCATATTATAATAGAAACTTGCAAACCTTCTGTTAAAACTAGACATTGTTTCACCTTCTTGCCTTCTCATGGAGTAAAACTCTGAAAGAAATAGGTCCCATGATTTTCTCTTACCCCAAAACTCCAAAAAGACATCACACAGATTTTCCCATGTATCAATAGATTCAGTTTGCAAGCTCTTAAACCATTTCTTCACATTTCGTCCAAGAGATTGAGCAAAAGCCCTCATACATACATCATCATGCTCTATTTCAAAAAGGTCTAGAAAATGTTCAAAACCTTGAAGATGTTTCTTGATAGTAAGATTTCTAGATTCTCCATCGAAAACAGGGAGGTACTTATGGTATTTGAGAGGAAATTCATGAAGAACAAGGGGTAGCTTTAAAGGACTATATCTATGCTAAAACCTAGGAGGTAAAGGGGTATGCACAGGGATAATATTATCAGCCTTACTCTCATGTGACTTGCAGGACTGATTATGGGACTTATAGGGTTCAATGGAAGGAAAATTATCAACTATAGGGGTGAAAGGAGAATGCACATCGGTGAGGTCTAGGGAAGGATATACAAAGTAAATTCTCTCATGGCTTAGAGCTCTTCTATGAAGCAGAGATTTTCTGACATAAAAACATAAGGGTAGAAGGAAACCAAATCAAAAGAACAAGACTTCTTTAAGGAAACTAATATTTGGATACCTGGATCTTAGTTCTTTCATGGTTATGACAACTGAGCTTGTTATCCAGTGGAGTCACTAGGGGACCTTTAACATCTTACTTTTGACATGGAGCCACCGATTTTCCCTAGTGGAGCTGCCTTTGTACTGAAAAATCAATGAGTGGAATCGCCAGGTGAAAAGTATACAACCTTCTAGATGTCTGAGTGATGTTCACCATCAACATTCAGCTCTAAAACTTTGTCGTTCTCCCAGGGATGATAAGACCATCGTTCCCCAGTAGCGGCGCCAATATGTTAACACCCAAATTGACCCCCAAGGTTGTGGGAGAGGGACAAGCTGGGGTAACCACAAAACCATTTTAGATTGTGTTACTGACCCAACACAATCAGAGAGGGATCTCTCTTAAAAAGGGACTGAAGACAATAAAAAAGAAATGCAGAGCCTTATTACTCAAGATAATCATTCAAAGCATACTCAGAACATCAGATTTCTGTTGGGACAAATCATTAAATGGTTTGGTGAGATAATCATGGGAAGAAACTTTGGGCAATGGAGTCAAACATAACACATAAACAAATTCACAGCGCGGCTACATGAAATATCAAAACAGAGGAAAGCTAGCCACCCATTAGTCCATCAACATGGGAATCTAACAAGGATGAATCCTATGCTAAATTTAGTAGAAATAATTGATGGATGTCTGAAACGATAACGAAAGCTTGTGAGCAAGAATTCTGCATTACCATACACTATTTTCAGACATGAAAAAGAGAAACATAATGGAAGTAACTTGAAACACATCCACACGAGAAAGAGAAAATACAGACTCCAAACTGAATAACACATGAATCTCAGTCGAAATTAGGCTCAGACACTGCAATTCAATTAAGAGGAATGTTTCAAAACAGAGCTCAATCCCCCAAGCCTTTGCCAAATGATTTTCCAACCCTTTACACTTCAATTACATAGATATTTATAGGCATTTAGCCTCGAATTGTTCATTAGAAAACAACCACTACTATGCTGCCACCTATGTAGCTTAGTTCACCACCTTTGACAGCACATCATAAGATGAAAAAGACTGCAAACGGGCCAGCCATGACTATTTCTACAGGTGTCCTTTGCAATGTGAAGACCACAATAGTCTCAAACGACCGACATACCCTAACTGGCCTCAAAACGTGAGTAAAAAGATACCTATACATTTAGCCAAAGACATACTTGTCGGGTGGTGCAAAAGAAACAACATGAACCGGTCTCCATCTTATTCTTGAGCCTTCAATTGGCCCTGCAGCTTGAAGAAGTCTTCTACCCTAAGGGAATCTTCCCCCAATGCTTTTTCTATTGAAGGAGGAGGAGGTGTCCTCTCTTCAGTGGGGACAATGTAATCTTTGATAATATCCACGTCATGAAGGGCGTCCCACTTCTCTTATTCGGTCTCTGTCTTCTTCAGACAACATCGAACCCACCTGCACATGTTACAACATAATTTCCCACCTTGTGAGCATTAGCATTGTTTGGCCTGCAGGATCCATTTTATTGACTCAGATCCACTTTATATCCTTCAGACACAGTATTTTCCTTATTTTTTGCCCTATACGCTAGCTGCATCACTACAGTGGGCATACTCACGAGTTGCATCACTATAGCCCGCGGGTAGCATGTAAAATGGTAAAAATCACTAGTTAATTACTTTTTACTCCCAAAAAGCGGTCATAGGGTGACCTTTGGCCCTCCATTTGCCCCAAAACACCTCGATGTGTCCTTTGACTTACCTTTGGGAGGACTACATATTGAGCACATATGGCTTATGGACGAGAGGAGAAAGAAGAGCAAGAGAACTCTAGTGTATTTTTGCAGTATCGTGAGTCTACACTCATTGATCCTTGTAGTCGTGAACCCTTTATATTCACCTTCCGAACTCCTACCATAGTTTGCGTTTACCATTCCATGGAGGATTGAAGTGGTGGAGGCACAAGTGAATTGACCCAGATCTTGGTTCAAATTGGTTGCCGACAAGAGGTCATATCACATTGTACTTCTTGTTATTTATTAATAGAAATACTCATATTCTCGTCCATTAATGTTGTGAATGTTGTTTATATTACATTGGGTTGCATTTACTTTATATATCATGGACCATTGCTATTGATGATGTTAATGTCGTTTATATATTATATGTGCTTGTTGTATATTGGCTTTCAAGACTAATTTGTAGGTTCAAGTGCACGAGTTGAAAGCTCCAACGGGGATCTACATCAAACGTTTGGATTGAGGTTGGTTATATTCTTCACCTATCTGTTGTGGTCCACCCCAAGCCATAGGAAGTTTTCTCCAACACAGAAATGGCGACTCCGCTAAGGAAAACATCCATTTTTGGGGATTTTTTGAGAATTAGTTCTTATTTAGTGTTCATGTGTGTCGAGTCTCTGTGTCATTAATTGGCCATTGGGATACTCTATAGAAAACACCCTTCTTTTGAGCCATTGGAATCTTTGGTTGCCCATTTGATTTTCCCTACCCGCGAGTGAGCCTAGCTTTTCCCATGTCTACCCGCCTTTGTCTGCACTATAGCTCGTGGGTACCTGCAGGTATTCCTTCGACAGTAGCGTACAACTCCAGGGGTAATTGTTTTATGGCCTTTGGTTGTTGTTGGGTTGATTCTGAGTGTTCCTGAGTCTTCTTTGGCCTTGGTCCTGACTGTTCCAAGCCTTGGTTGTGACCGGAACTCCTCTTTTCTCTTGGTTTTGAGCCTCATTGGTTTTTACCCACTTTCAATTTTATGGCTCATTCCATCGACTGAGTCTTACTGTTTAGGATATGCTAGGTTGTCTGAGTGATTTCCTTTGCTTTTCTATAACTAAATAGTAGTATTTTGCTTGCCTTTTTCATTTCATTATATTGAAAAATACAAAAAAATAGTTTTGCATTTTCCTTTTGCTTATAAGAGAAAATACAAAACAAAAAATTTACTTTTATGTACTACATTTTTCATTGAGTGCTTGCAGCTTTCATTTAGGTTCTGCTTATGCATTGAAAATATAAAAGAGTTGCATTTTTATTTCGAAACGATTGGATTTATTTTCATTCTAGTGGCATTGTTTTTATTGGATAGATGAGTCTAGAGTTTGACGATTTTGCATACTATTGAGTCATATACATCACTAGTTTCACGACCATATCCTTTGAGTAACCACAGCCATTAAAATTAACGCTTAATATTAAAATTGATTAGAACGATTTTATTTATAGGATACACCAACTAGCATAGGTTTAGAGTCTTGGAATAGATCATTGTGAGTTAACAATCCAAGACTACTGAACGAAACATTAGGTGTCTAACTAGGGAGTGGAGGAATCCATGGTATAGATCGATGTTCTCAGGAAAGCTCTACTCAAACCAGAGTTAAGCACGAGATAATGGGAGGTTGGTTGAGGAGATATCCCTCCAATACCGGTTGAACGTGGAAGATATTTCCAGGGTTTGTTCGTATCTGGGGGTAATGGAGGTTCGTCCTCTTGTGCTTCAGGCTTAGCTACACTTCCCATACAACATATCCCACCTGTGACTGTCCCCCTGAGCATTGGTTATATTGTGATGACCATAGTTGCGTTACCTAGGTATCGCATAAGGTACTTGTAGTGGCTATACTGTTTGTGTCCTTAGTTAGATAGGGGTCTGACAACACAGTTGTCGTTGTATAGGGACTTGACCCTATGCACGCAGTGAAGTTTGGGCATTGTTATAACTGATTATGTTACCTCCAACTACAATTTGGGAGTCTCGAGCCTCTCCTAGGCGAGACATATCGGCTCTAATGTCGGGAGCTCATTTAGCCACTCTGTTTGTCTCCTCTGGGTTGTAGTTTCTCTAGGTGTGTGCTCTTGATTCACTGTTTTTTATTGATAATTTGCCATTAGGGGACGCTGTGATTTTTTTCTCTCTAGAGATATCGTGGTGCGGAGTCCTACTCTCCGTCGATCCCATCAGTTGGTTGGTTTACAGCCTGCCAAGCTTTCGTGCCGTGTTGCTAGGGGACACTGGCGGGCTCCCTCCAAGTCTTCAAATTCTTACGAAACATACATCCTAGACGTCATGAAGGTTGCACACTCTGACACGGAAGAAATCCCTACGACTCCATCGGGTAGAGTTGAACACACTTCAGACACCCCTACTCCTCGTGAGGCGTGGGGGGGTGATCCACCTAAGACCCAACCTAGTTTTTTTGGTCCGGATCCACCCGAGACTCAAGGTAGTTTGTTGGGTCTGGATCCACCCGAGGACGACCCATTCAATCCTTCATATCCGCATAATTATTTATACAAGATGCCAGAGTTACATGATGACATAGGTCCTACGATCAACCCTACCGCGTTCTCATATGGTATCCTTAATTACAACACAGTTGATCCTTCCACTTATTTTGGTAGTCATGCTGGCACTAGTCATGGTGTTAGCAACACTGCACCCACTAGGGGAAATACCCTCGCTGGGGGCACCATGTTGTCCACTCACACACATAGTATGGGGACTGGTCATATTCTTCCAAACAATGCTAATTTTGGAAGACAACCGCCTCCTAGGGCTACCCAACCTAATAGGAACACTATTCGCAACACAACTCGCCATCCACAACCTAATACACATGCCACTACTCGTCAACCTAGGACCACTTTCACGAATGTTAATGCTCCTCCCAACCACGGGGGTAGACATATACCACATACTTTTGCATCTGTTGCTGCTACTAGTAATGCTAATGTAGGAGGTGGGAATATACCTCATCCTCACGGTCATAGAGCCACCATTCCTGCTACTAGTAACACCAATATTGGGGCTGGGAATACATCTCATACTTATGGTCACCACACGACTGCTCACGCTAATCCTAATGCTTATGCTAGGGGTGGGAACATACCTTACCATCATGGTCATTACAACACGGTTCCCTCTACGAATAGTATGTATATGCCCCATAATTCTTGTGGAAACCCTTTATACAATATAGTCGGTGCTAGCCACCAGTACAACCTGCCTCAATATGGTGCTCAATACACATATATACCTCCTTACTCTCACATGGGTCAGGTTGGAGGAGGTTATCAACCTTATCACCATGGTCAATCTTATGGTCAGTCAAGTCCATATAATCAGCAGTTTAATGCTCATGGTCAAGCATTTGGTCCAACTTATAATTCGGTTCCATACAACCAACCTTTTATGGGGGCTTATAATCAAGCTTTCCAGCCGCAGCTCCCGTTCCTTGCACGTTTGAATCTTCCGGATCTTTCAAAGCTCACAAATGATCCAGTGTGTCAAGACCCTAATTGGCCTCGGGTCCCTACCAATCTCCCTTCAGACATTCCTAAGTTTGAGAAGAAAGGTGGTGAGGATCTGGGTGATCATGTCACAACATTTCACCTTTGGTGTTCTTCCAACTTGTTGAATCACGATTCCGTTCGATTATGACTATTTCAATGCACCCTCATGGGGGCAGTTGCGAAGTGGTATGTTGATTTGCCTGGGAACACTTATAGGGGTTTCAATGAGATCATTTTGGTTTTATTGGATCATTTCCAATTACTGGTTCATTACAATACTGGTACTGAACTTTTGTCTACCTTCTATCAGAATAAGGCCACACATATTTCTGACCACATTCAAGAGTGGCATCGGCGGAAGAGGTTAGTGAAAGCCAACATTCCTCCAGAGTCCATGTTGGAATGGTTCCTCAAGTCTTTACTTCCATAATTGCTAAGGATGTTTTGATGTCCGACATTGTGACTGAGGAACAAGCCATCTTAAAAGTATAGCAGTTAGATTTACTATACTCTCAGTCTGGCATTTTGTACGACATTATTCCTGACGCACCACGAACACGACATGAGCCCAAGTCAGTTCCTGGACCACATGCCGATGGCATTGTGGGATCCGCAAGTAATTGCCCACAGATTTGGTGGCTAATCAAATGCAAAATTTGTCGCTTAACCAGTCTACTCCCGGATAGGTCCACACCTTATCCACTTCCACCCAGTCATCTGATTACACAGTGTGCAATTGACAAACCCATCAGGTAATTAGCAACCTGGTGGTAAGAAGAAGGGGAGAAATAACCATAAGGGTGGAAACAATGGGAAAAATAATATCAATCACAATACCCCTCGTAAGGAGAATGCCAACCCTCCTCGGGAATGCGGAAATGCTGGTGAGGACCGTAAACCTATGCGTAAGGTGAAATTTCCTTGTAAGCTTTGTAGGGAAGATCATCTTACTCACATGTGTCCTCGAATCGAAGAATCATCGATGCATCTTGCATAGAGCCCAGCTGTGTTGAAGGATCCCCTTCCTCATCATCAAAAGATGGCTTCACATGCTCCCGCCATTGGTTATGGAACTATGGAGACTACAACGTCTTCTTCCAATACTAGTGGTTATAGATGCGTGAATATGGTTCAATCGGAGGTTAGTGTTGCTACTCGTCGACGCGATTATGGTGCACCACAACCTAATATGGGGAGTGAACCTCCCCCTCCTCCTGATAATTCCTTGCATATCAAGAATCCCTCTATTATGCCATGGATACAGAAAGGTGTTCTTAAGCACTCTACACATAATCCCAATGCTCGAGCCGCCCATAACTACTCCATTGTAGAAGATTTGGGCCAAACTCCATGTGCCATGTCGGCTCTTGAAGTTTTACAAGCATGTCCTTCTCAAAGGCATGCCCTTTTGAGTGCGTTAGGAGTTCAGGATGGAACAAGTCCCAGTGCTATCAAGTTTGACACTACTGATGTTCAACCTCGCTTACCTTACCACGTGGCTTTTCAAATCCATGTGGAGTGTCTTCAGAATTTCGTCAAGAGAATGGTGGTTGACAAAAGTACTTTCACGTCAGTGATGTATTTAACTTGTTGGAAAGCTCTCAGCTCTCCTCCTCTACTCACGTCTAGAACCATGCTCACTGCATTTGACGGTTGGTCATTTAAGCCGCATGGGATTATCCCTTCCCTTGTTGTCCACTTGGGGGGTAAACCTGTGCCTATTTAAGTCGAAGTGGTTGATGCTTGACTACAACCTTTTACTGGGTCAGAATTGGATGTACGCTATGAAAGCTGTCGTGTCTACTGTATTCAGAGTTATTTTCTTTCCACACGAAGGCAAGATTGTGACAATCGATCAGCTGGATTTCGTTCATCCTCCTCCCACAGCATCCACGGGATCCGTAGTCCCGTGGGTTATAGATTCTCAGCCGGAAACTTGAAACATGGGTGTTGGTATGTACCCTTCGTTGATGGGATCTTATGATTTCCCTGCACCCGTGAATTTTATTGGAACCATTTCTGACAATGCATCTCCTCCATTGCATAATGTACCGTTCCGGACTTCATATTTTGATGATCCGTGGACTTTACCATCCACGAGTTCTATGTCTGGAGACATTACGCACGTCGGGATGTCTATGCCACTATCTGTAGCTGAGCTTTCCTACCAGGATATTCAACAAGCCAATGCACAGCCGGATCTCCCCTCTTCTCGGACAGATGAGGAAGATCCCATTACGCTGCCATTTTGGGCAGTCGACTCATCTTGTTCTAACGATTTCCTTGATGGTACTTTACCTTTAGATGAAGCTATTATCGATGCCATCTGTGGTAGTTAGAGGCCTTTGGAGGATATGCACCGTCGCTCTTATTTCCTTCCCAGCCTCGATCTCGCTGAGAAAGAAGATTTCAGGACGACTCTTGCCGAGATGGTTGGTCACCCTGTGGCTCTTTTGGGTTCACATGAGATTTTAGCGGAGGGGAACATGGCTAATATTTCCTCGACTATACCGATCAACATCTCTTGCACTCTTGGGAAGATTGAAAATGTTTACATCGGTGCTGATTGCTCTCCTGAAGAGGTTACCATTTACACCAAATTGTTTACAGAACTTAGGGAAGCTTTCACCTGGTCATATGAGTAGATGCCAGGAATAGACCCCAGTATTGTCGAGCATGAGATTAGAACGTATCCTCATGCTAAACCGGTTCGACAATGGCTTCGTGCTATTAACCCTAGGAAGGCAACAACTATTAAGGCAGAGGTGGAAAAAATGCTCAAAGCTGGTTTTATCTACCCCATTCCCCTTACCGAATGGGTGTCAAACCCTGTTCTTGTGGATAAGAAGCAAGTAACGATCTGCGTATGCACTGATTTAAGAGACCTGAATCGTGCGTGTCCGAAAGACAACTTCCCCACGCCATTCATTGATCAAATCTTGGATGCTTGTGCGGGAAGTGAGATTTTTTCATTCATGGATGGCTTTTTGGGGTATAACCAGATTCAAATCAAACCCGAGGACCAACATAAGACTGCTTTCATTTTTCCTTGGAGTACATTTACATACTGGAAAATTCCCTTTGGACTTAAAAACGCCAGAGCTACGTTTCAGTGTGCCATGACCTATGCCTTTCACAACCTTAAAAGTATAATGGAGGTTTTCTTGGATGATCTTGTTGGCCATTCTCGCAAGAGAATGGACCACCCCAAGCACCTCCGTTGGATTCTTGAACGATGTATACGCTACAATATCTGTTTGAATCCCAATAAATGCATCTTTGCGGTGAGGTCAGATCACCTTCTACGATTCATAGTTTCGAAAGAGGGTATTAGAGTCGATCCTCTTAAAGTTGAGGCAATACTTTGGTTGCCTCCTCCACGCAACTTGTTTCAACTTCATAGCCTCCAAGGGAGAGCTACTTTTCTATGTCGCTTTGTACTCAATTATGCTAATCTTACCAAAGGTTTCGTGCGCTTGTTGAAGAAAGACACACCGTTTATCTGGGATGAGCGAGGCTAGCAGTATTTCGATGCCCTTAAGAAAGCTTTGGTATTAGCCCTTGTGCTTAGTCCCCCCGACTTCGCACGAGATTTTATACTTTATGTGGTTGCGTCTCAAGAGACGATTGGCATGGTCTTAGTTCAAGTTGATGATCTGCTTATCGAGCATGTGATCTATTACCTTAGTTGAAATCTAGTAGATGCTGAACTGAGATATACTCACATGGAGAAGTTGGCACTTGCGACTGTTCATGCATTCCAACGGTTACGACACTATATTTTTCTTAGAACAACCACAGTTGTAGCGCATATCAATTCGTTTCAGTTCGTGCTATCATGACGCCTTATAGGAGGGAAGTACAATAAATGGATTGTGATCCTTCAGGAGTTCAATCTCGATTTTTCTTCAGCGAAGTCAGTGAAATCATCAGTGTTTGCTGAGCTTAGGTCGAACCTTCCAAGACTTGATTAGGATGTCATCCATGAGGATTCCTTTGTGGATGAACACTTGTTTCTTATCTCATTAGAGGACCCTTGGTATGGGGATGTCATTGTATATCTCCAAACTTTGAATTTTCCTTCGCATTATTCACGAGATGAAGCGACGGCATGTGAAACATCATGCTAAAGATTATACTACCGTCGGTGATACCTTGTATCGCCGAGGAAAGGATTCTATTCTTCGTCATTGCTTGACTCACGAAGAAGTGGAGCATGTGCTTAATGATTTCCATGTTGGGGCGTGTGGTGGTCACTTATTCGGGCTTGCTGTAGCCCAACGTATTATGCAAGCCAGTTATTTTTGGCCTTCCAACTTTAAAGATTGTATGAACGTTGTGAAGAGATGTCACCCTTGCCAAGTGTTTTATTGGAATATATGCTCGCATGTAGCACCCCTCCATCCGGTCGTCACCGTCAGTCACTTCACCAAGTGGGGGGTGGAATTCATGGATTGTAAACCAGTTTCAGCTGGGGGCATCACCATATTATAGTAGCCGTGGACTACTTTTCCAAATGGGCTGAGGCCATGCCTACCATAAAATTTGATGGTACTAAAGTAGCCCATTTCATGTTCAATCAGTTTATTACTCGGTTCGGTATTCCGAAAGAGATTGTCACTGACCATGGCAATCACTTTAAGAACAAAATGATGGAGTATTTGTCACTCAAGCTTGGGTTTCGTCAAGAACACTCATCTTCTTACTACCCCCAAGCAAATGGTCAGGTAGAAGCAGTCAATAAGTCTTTAAAGACCATTCTCCAACGTACCATTGAACAAAGCAAGAACAACTGGCATATTATGTTATATCATGCTTTGTGGGCGTATCGAACTGCAGTCAAGACTACCACCGAGTTCTCACCGTTTCAGTTGGTACATGGTGTGGATTCAATTTTAACGATTGAATGCGAAATCCATTCGCTTAAACTGGCCATAGAGATCCTCCCTGATATGACAGGTATTGAGCAACGTTTAATCCACCTTGAGCAACTTGATGAGCAACGTTGAGATGCCGCTGTGGCTATAGATGCCAATAAACATCGTGTTAAGGTTCAGTATGATAGGTCTATCCATCCCCGGCAGTATGTCGAAGGTGACTTGGTCCTCTTAAATGACTAAGCTAAAGAACCCCTGGGGGTAGCCAAGTTTAACCCCATGTGGCACGATCCTTACATTGTGAGGCATGTCCTGGAAAAATGAGCCTATGAATTAGAAGACTATGAGGGGAACATCTTGAAGGAGCCTAGGAATGGGCTCTACCTCAAGCGGTATTATGCTTGAACTTCTAGTTCGAGCTAATATTTTTGTACACTATTGTATAGTTTCTTCTGTACATGGTTTAGATTTCTTTTGGTTTTCTAGTCTGCTGACTTGCTTCCGTTTGATTGACAAATGTCAATGGAATCTCCTATGTTCTTAGGCTTCACGGATGGTGCTAGCCGTCATATGCAGCAACTTGCTTTTGCTGCCTGGGTTATTTATTCACCTGACCTTCTAGTTGTGTCTTCAGGAGGTGCTTGTCTTGGTCCTACATCTAACAATGTGATTGAGTATAGTGCCGTGATTGAGCTACTTCGGGATGCTATTTCACATGGTATCCAGTCTTTAGAAGTCCACCTGGACTCACAACTAGTTGTGTCTCATTTAAATGGTCAGTAACGTGTGAGACGTTACTACGGAAATTCTTAAGGGTAAGACGCTTGGAACGACATTTTGTTTCAATTACATACATTCATGTTCCGAGAAGTCTTAATCATATCTCTGATACATATGCTAACTATGTCCTGGATTGGCATTTGTCACATTCACAATGAAGCTCACAAATAAAAGATACATTCATACATTTGTACATACACACATATAGTAGAACCGGAGAACCATAGTTTTTATAAATAATATGTCCAAAATGGTAGTGTCATAATACAAAACTGGAGCCCGTAGCCCTCAAAAATATACACATCGATACAAAAATGGTTCTCTGAGATGTCTACTCCCTATGAGGAGGTCTTGCTATCGCCCTGACAGGATGTGTCTAATAGTAATATTGTACTGCATTTTCTATACGTTGCAGTAGTCGTACCCAGTTACCTGACACCCCCACTACTTGGCGCTGCATATCCTCTGGTAGCTGTGCCACCTCTATCTATGGTACCCTGGTAGTCATCCATGATAGGTTTCCCCGCAAAGTCTATAATGTACGCTCTGTTGCAGCCCCCACTACCTCATCACCATTGCCTTGGCGACGATGTCTCAGGAAGCCCTCGGGTCTCACTGGGCCCTTGTCTATAAGAAAAAAGTAAAACATTAACATATGATACTACCCCCAAAAATATTTTTGCATCTACATCTATAATAAAAAATACATAAAAATTCAATACACAAAAAACCTAAAAAGAGTACTCACCAATGTCTCAAAACGTTGCATCTAGTGGAAGCGGCATGTCACGATCCTAGCGGAAGTCTATCCTTACATAGGGGTAGTCATCTATAGCTATGACCTATTAGCCCCACCAGTGAAAGAACTAGTCTATGTATGGTGACGCCTGATGGCCACCACCCTGTCGCGTCAAGACCTCTGCCCAACGGGTCAGGACTGGATCGCGGAGACTATGAGGAGGGACCTCAACCCTCATACTAAGCCCCAGAACTCGCTCAAAGAAGAAACTGCATAAGATACTATCATATCCAAAGTTTTTTTCCTCCCCTTGCTTGCACTTTGTCAACTGGGTCTTCATGGACCCCAGCAGTGTTGTGCACCAGTCAAATATCATGGGCTACATACATTGTGATGCATAGAACATCACTGGCCTGGATGCTTGGTGAAGAGCTTTTGAACCAGTAATTCACACTAAGGTAGCCACTATAATCTTCATGCTCATATTGACTATGCCTCTGATGGGAACCTGACTCCCCACTGACCGAGTATTTGGAACACAATACCGCTCTATATAGTCGGGCATGGTGATCCCACCACCCACAGAACGAGATCAAAGGCTTTCCACCTCACCTCGGCAGGAAAAACCAGTAATGAAGTAGATATCTTCCACTTCCAGCGTGAGTATTTTCCTATCTAGGTTCAAGTTATGTGCATCTATGTCCCAATAGTCTATCAAATGGTGGAGCAATAGGTTTTGGGCCCTCAAACTACCTATGCTCCAAAATTTGTATAGCCCACATGCTTGTAGTGCTTGTTGTGCATGCACATCATTACGGACGGCCTCATCCACTTGGTCATGTTCTCTCTCTCTCCACTCTAGAACCATCTTGGAGGGAAAAAAACTAAAGAGTTTAGTCAATTTTATTTAAAAAACTAGCTTCACGACCGTACCCGTGGGAAATTTCGCTCATAGAGGTGGGTACCCGCAGTCAACGCGTGCGTTGACTGCACGTACCTTGCCCTACCCACAACCCACATAGTAATAGCCCAAAGGTAGCGTCGTGACCGTTTAGGGCTTGGCCACACAAAAAATATAACCGATGAAAATAAAAATAAAAGCATTGAAATGAAAGGTATGGCTGAGACTACCAACCTGCTTCTGACGATTCGATGATCGGACGCCCATAGCTCCCAGAATTAGCAGTTGAACTTTGAGTTGAAAACTAACCACAAAACTCCAAATGGGTGAATAGTAAAAATGAATTGTAAATTTTTAATACTATTTATAATTTTTGAAACCCACTTGTCTATAGTTTTCACCATTATATGTTGTTTTGGACTAATATAATGTCTTGGAGTAGCATTTTTTGACCATATTTCGTCGGTGAGAGTTGTTTTGGACCACTTCACACATACACTAGGTATATTTCACACCTGGCATATAGGTTAGATGTCATTTTCACATGCATTATGCATTTGACCTTTTGACCATTTTCATAAACCCTAGGTACGACCCCTCTTCTTAACCGACACGGAACCTTCACACTGTTATAGAAGTGTCAGTATGTGGCGGTAGGGCCTTTCCGAACATGGGTACCCTAGTTAGAACCCCCTTTTTCATTATGGTTCCCATGTCATGGTTTGTCCTTAGGATCGGGATTCCTTTGTAGTTACGCCATGACTTTTCAATAAAGACTCATACTCTACTTTGTCTTATGCTAGCCATCTCCCATAAGGACTCCCCCATTTATATCAAGTTGTGATTGTATTGCATCGTCCCACTTGCCACTTGAGCCTTGTGCTAGCTCCCGCTCACTCAGTTGTTAGCCTAATGCCTGAGCACTTTTCCCTGTCGAGCCTTGCAGAGCTTTCATTTGTCCTTCACAATTTGATGACCTTTTGACCCTGAGGGAACACCCCCCTGAGTGTCCACATCCTGCATGTGCTTCCTTGCATTGATCATAGGTATGCTGCACTGCTTGGGACTAGTCTGCTCGCTATTTAACACTCGTTCCCTCACTTGTTGTACTATAAGAAGTTTTAATCTTTTTCAAGCTTTTCCAAATATGAAAAAGACCAAAAAAATCAAATATTCCAAAAAGCGGGACGAGATTATAGTTACTACTTCTAGTTGGCAGTTGTTGTGTCACCTTTGAACAGAGCATTCATTCCACTCCATACATTATGATTCGGGACTATAGTTGGACCTTAGGAGCTATACTTGTTTCTCAGATTACTCCACCGATTGGTTAAGCTTCTAGTCATTATGGAGCCCTTTGTGGTGCCTCCTGCATCGCACATCCTATATATTGAGTCTATGCTGCCTGATACTATCCATTTACTCATGATATTGTTCAAAGGAACTCCTGAAACCAAAGTCGGCCACTCCTCAAATTT
Organism: Larix kaempferi; assembly: GCA_027924585.1. Lineage (NCBI taxonomy): Eukaryota > Viridiplantae > Streptophyta > Pinopsida > Pinales > Pinaceae > Larix > Larix kaempferi. The sequence continues at coordinate 3,397,600 of BSBM01001456.1, read as the reverse complement.
CTTGACTATTGCATGTCAGCCATCCTTATTGAGTCAGTCAGTTTCACCTGAGATCTTCCAAATCTTTCAGTGCAGCTGGCACCTCATGCTGGTTGATGGGGGATGCCTTAATTCCCTCCTTCCAGTGAGTCTCATTCCATCGACTTCAACCCATTTATTCTGGGACTTGAGGCTTAGAGTTCGGTTGAGTACCTTGAGGCTTGCAGTCATTAATGGCAGGTTCTCTCGCCATTGACAGTTTTGGGAATACATCAATGTCCCCTTATCGATGGATTCATCTTAGTGTTCGAATTCAACACATCTATTCACACTCTGATGATTGTACTCTGTGCCTTCATTCCCATTTTCATTATTGGTGGGTTATCTCATGTCTGTTAACTGTATACATCATTGACCGATAATCAGACGATATCACATCAGGTTTGACCTCAACTCCTTTATTCACTTGATGGGACTTGCACCATCGAAGACTTGTGTAGAAGACCCCAGGCGATAGTGGCATTCAGTATTCTACTTATGATTATGACTTTACATCTGAGATATCACTTCTCAGATATCAGCAGTTTGTACCTCCAGTTTCCACCAATTGTTTCCTTTTAAGCAGGAGACCATATCTTACTGTAGAGGGATCATGGCTGTGATCACTCATGACATGTATTCACTATGTACTGCCTATTCATGGCCATTGTATCAGATTGTTGTGCTATACCGACATGTATTCAGGGATACTATTTTACTATGACGAGTGAGCTGCTCCTTTCACTTGTGTCTCCATCACTCCACTTTTGAGATTTCTAATGTATTTTGGCGATCGTATCATCAGTCTCTGACCTCACACATTAGGGGGCATATGTTACAACGTAATTTTCCACCTTGTGAGCATCAACACTCTTTGGCCTGTAGGATCCATTTTATTGACTCAAATCCACTTTATATCCTTCAAACACACTATTTCCCTATTTTCCCCCCTATACGTTAGCTGCATCACTACAGTGGGCGTACCCACGAGTTGCATCACTATAGCCCATGGGTAGCATGTAAAATGGTAAAAATAACTAGGTAATTACTTTTTACTCCCAAAAAACGATCATAGGGTGACCTTTGGCCCTCCATTTTCCCCGAAATGCCTTGATGTGTCCTTTCACTTACCTTTTGGAGGACTATATATTGAGCACATATGGCTTATGGACGGGAGGAGAGAGGAGAGCAAGAGAACTCTAGTGGATTTTTGCCCTATCTTGAGTCTACACTCATTGATCCTTGTAGCTGTGAACCCTTTATGTTCACCTTCCAAACTCCTATCATAGTTTGAGTTTTCCATTCCATGGAGGATTGAAGTGGTGGAGGGACAAGTGGATTGACCAAGATCTTGGTTCATATTGGTTTCCGACAAGAGGTCCTATCGCATTGTACTTCTTGTTATTTATTAATAGAAATACTCATATTCTCATCCATTAACGTTGTGAATGCTTTTTATATTACATTGGGTTGCATTTACTTATGATATCATGGACCGTTGTTATTGATGATGTTAATGTCGTTTATATATTATATGCACTTGTTGTATATTGGCTGTCAAGACTAATTTGTAGGTTCAGGTACACGAGTGGAAATCTCCAACGAGGATCTACATCAAACGTTTGGATTGAGGTTGGTTATATTCTTCATTATCTTAGCATTGTCATTTATATAGCATAACACTGATAATTGAGTTAATTTCTGGTAGTCATCTAACTGTTGTGGTCCACCCCAAGCCATAGGAAGTTTTCTCCAACACAGCACATCTATCGCCCTTCGTTCTCCTCAGGCTCGCTGGCCGAACTCTCTTGCACGTGGTCGAATACTAGCAGAGAGGAGGGAACATGCTCCTCCTCCACCTCTGACCATACTTGCTCTAGTACAATAGCCACCTCATCTCCCTAATCTCTCTCGATAACCATATTTCAACTGAAAGGCACTTGAGCTGCCGTGCACCACCTTTCCCATGCAATGATTATTAACCGAACGCAGGGATCATGCCTATAACGGCTGTGATGATGATGGAAGCTATGCGTGATCACCCTAGCCATGATGACCCGACCGAATCTTCCACTCGAGCACCAATGATGCCTGAGGTCTGAGCTGACTTGAGCATTCCTAAACATGCTTTCTGGATAAGGGGAAACTATTTTGATGGCGCTAAGGTGGCTTCAGACCAATTTGCAATCATTCGAATCCAATGGAGAGGCCTTCCAGATACGTGGGGGAGATATGTGACAGTGCTGAGGTGGCCTTGGTCTCATTGGCCATAACTCACTTGCTGCAGGGATGCCACCTGGCCTCTAATACCATGAACAAACCATAGCCATAGATATTTAACCTCGAATGTATCTGGTCCGTGAAACGGTGTGCCTTTACAATGTTCACGAATTTGAAGCGCATTGGTTTGGTGCACAAGTTCAAATAGCAAAAAAAAATTGAGCCGTCGATTTAGCCCTTGCCAAATCTACGTCGTTGAAAAATGCGAGATGTTAATAAAATTTCACGGCTTTGCATAGCAACCTTTCTCCATGCAAGTTCAAATCATGAACTAGTTTGTGACCGTCGATCCTCATCGCCCG
>BSBM01001456.1:3215000-3390000 GCA_027924585.1 Larix kaempferi | reverse complement strand
AATATATATAAAATTAACTTTTAAAATTTTGGAAAAATAGCCCTGCACAAGATTCATCTGTTACCTACGCCTCTACATATTTTATTCCTCATAAATTGACAAAAGCATGTGCATTATGTTTTAGAGAAAAAATAACATACCAATCTTAAAATAATGACATTTTGGGGTGGTTATACCACTTTTCCATAAATAAAAGATATATATTATGGAAGGCCGTCTGTTTTTCTATGTTTCATCTTTTTACACCTAATTCGAAATTTTTTTGTAGGTACCTCTAATAATTCATTTTAATGATAATATTTTTGTTTTTCCAGCATGTCATTGCAACTAACGTGTCATAAGTGGGTATCATTACCTTGCACCAGCCCTTATATATTGAAGAATTGAATTTGAACATAAAGCAACAACATCCATGCAAAAGCATCTTCCTACTCTTATCTGTCGAACAAAGAATGAAACATTGAGAAAAAACATTAAAGAGTAAGAAGTGATTGTTGCAATTATATGGGAATTGGCTCTGAACAAAGCCCCTGGAATGGATGGCTTCACCATTCATTTTTAGAGGTCTTGCTGGCATATTATCAAAGTTGATCTAATGAGAATGCTTCGATATTATCGCAATAAGCAAAAGTTGGGTGGTAGCATTGATTTCTCATGTATAGCTCTCATCCCAAAGGAATCCAATCCATCATCGTTTTCCCATTTCAATCCTATATCTCTCTTTAATGCTTATTAAAAAATTCTTACAAAAATCATGGTCTCCATGATGAAATAGTTCATAACAAGAATTATCTCAGAGAACAAGGGGGATTTTATGCCCAAAAGACAAATGCTGGATAATATTATTATTTTCTAGGAGTTGATTCACTCCAACAAGGTGAATGAGGAGAGAGGGATGATTATCAAAATGGACATTGCCAGGACCTTTGATTGGGTAAAGAATTCTTTCCTCCTTGATGCTTTGAGAAAATTTGGTTTCAGTGAAACTTGTGTTATGATGATCAAATCTTGTATAAACACCCCCTAGAATGCCCTCCTTTTTAATGAAAGGATGACATGATTTTTGAAATTTAAAAGGGGCCTCTAGAAATATTGTCCTCTCTCCCTATTGTTATACATCATTATGGCTGAAACACAAGGCAAAAAATTGGAAGAGTAACAAGCTCAGGGTAGTGTCATGCGAATCACCTTTTGTCAAGGAATCAAAGGTATCAATCACTAACAGTTCACAGATGATACTTTTCTTTTAGGAGAAGCCTAACTTATCATAGTAAGAAGATTCTAGGACGTCCTAAATGAATTCCTGAATGACTCAAGACGAGTTGTCAATAACACAAAGAGAAATATTTGTGGTTGGAATGTAAGTTCCCCAAAAATTCAATCTATAGCTCGAATATTTGAAAACTAGGGATATGAGAAATGGACATCTTTTAGTAACCTAGGTATTTCCATTTCATTGGGAAATACCACAACTGCTAATTGGAGAGGATCCATTGAGAAAATTAAAAGAAAAATGAAGGTGGGAGTAACAATGGCTAAATCCACTAAGCTGAATTGTTATTATGAAATATACTCTATTAGCACTCCTAATTTACCAATGTCATGCAATGCTTTCTCCCATATTGCGCATTATTCAACAAATAGAAAATGACATAAGTAAATATCTATGGCAAGGTGGCAAAACTAACACGAAAAAATTCCACCTTATAAGCTGGAACACAATAAGGTTGCCAAAGGATTATGGAGGTCTCAAAATCAAAGACCCTAAGATGATGAACTATGCTCTGGGAGCCAATATAATATAGAGGCTTGTCTCCAAAAGAAGGACTAGTGGAAGGAAATCATTCACAATAAATACCTTGAGGGAACACAATTCAATGTCTAGAAAGGACTTTGAAAGATGGTAAAGGCTTTCAAATATAGAAATTTATAAAAGCAAGTTTCCCCTTAATTCAAGAATATATCACCTGGATACATGGAAAGGACAATCATATTAGCATTTGGAAAAACAACAAACAAGGCAATCCTCCTCTTGAACAAAAAACAGAGTTGAGGGAACTCAAAAAATGGTTTCTCTATGCGGAAACATGGAAGAGAACCACCACCATTTATTCATGGAGCGTCCTTTCACTATTCAAGCTTGGGAGATAGATCTTGAAGGAATAAAGGAAAAGGAAACCCTGCCACAATCTTGGAAAGGAATGTTCACATACTAGGTGAAATCACATACTATTACTTTCAAGCACAAGAACCTCCTCAAACAAGCTTGGAAATCTCTTCCAAAATATCTTTGCTAGAAGGTATGTCTGGAAAGGAACAAATGCATCTTTGATTTAGAAAGTCCAGCTCCCAAGCAAAAAACAACCAAGGCAATTAGACTTATGAGTGAGACTATTAAAAGAAAAGGAATTCAAAATCATGATAACACTCAACTAGAACAATAAGAAAGGAATTGGATCAATGTTTTATTGTTGCAACACATTTGTTCCCTATAGAATAAAATCCAAATGCCACTCCAAGGATCATGTTGGCAACTTTGTATGAAAGAGGAAGATTTGAAAAAATGGAAAGTCTCACTTGGACATCACCTTTTGTTCTTTGATAGAGCCTCAAAAGGAAACCCAGGAATGGCAAGCACCGGGGGGGTCATCATTGACCCAAGAAAAAGTTGGAACTCTATTTTCAATGTCGGGATTGGGGGTTCTTTCAAATAATCAAGCCAAGGATTTGGATTTGTTCCAGGGACTTAAGAGTATTGAACCCAATCAAAAGGATAACTATCATTGGAGACTCAACTACCATTATCAAGCTTATTAGAGAATTGAGCATCTTTAAAATTGAACCCATTAGCAGATTGATCATAAGAGCACAACTTGAAGTCAACGAACTTAATGAAGTAAGTTATTACCATGTTCTATATTATTTGAATAAAGAATCGGAAACTCATGAAAACATGCCAACAAGACTGGAAAAAGGAGAATTAAGAAATAATGAAGGAATTATCTTCCACCCAATTCCTTAAATTCAAACCACTCATATAGTTTTTAAATATCACCTATGTATCACAAAACATATTTTGTAGGAGCCTTTTTCCAAATCTAGACTAGTATGTTGTAAGGACAGTAATCTGTGAAGACCTTAAACAAAATCTCGAAGGATTTATGGACCTTGTTTGGCTCTTCTCTTCCTTTAGATTTGTGGATCATATCTCTGTACTAAAACTCTGCCGCTTCTTTTGAAGCTTTTTTTTAGTTACAATACAACCGTTATTGTTTTAAAAAAAAATTAAGATCCTTCTCGAAAATCAAACTTGTTATTTTGAAAGAAGGTACACATAAATTCACTCAAATTGTATACTAGCACTTATACCACTTAACTTGTGGTTGGTAAAAACTAATAAGCAAGTTAAGTGATTTTTCTAGTTACATACAAACAAAATGTGAAGATCGAATTGGGAAGGATACAAATTCATGTGAAGGAAAAGAAGATCGCTAATTAAGCAACATTGTTGGTTAGGATGTGAAAAGCCATAGGAAAACTATTATTAATAAGAAAATCACAAACATAAAAATGAATAATAGTGATTTAAAACACTATCACAACAACACTTACACAACGTTATTTTTAATCCATATGGACAAAATTATAATACAGAGTGGCTTGTTATAATGATTTGTAATGTACCTGCTAGGAAGAGGTTCGCATCCTCGAAGCATCAATTTTTGGGTGAGATTATCGTCATTCAAGTAGGTGCCCCCATCTTCATAGCTCATCTATTTCACTAGCTTGTCCTTCAAAAGAATACACGGATGCCTAATCGGAGCATACACAATATTCATATTAAAGACATGGGTGTAACCTGTTGGAGAAATGTAATTACGAGCTGATTGCGTATCTAATCTCCACCAACTCTCTCAGTCACTCTGTCAGTTTCTTTGTTAGTCGACAATGTCAGACAGTCAGTTAGTCTGCAACGAATCCAACTCACGTCTCCTTGTATTTATTTAAACACATTTGTTTTCCACAAGTCAATTTTCTTAGGTAGAAATTAATTACAGTCTTTAATGTAACACAGTAACTTCCATATGAAGCAAAACCAAGTTTGTGTATAAATGAAAATAAAACAAAGAGAATCAAAGAGAGATGTGTGAAAGAAAGGAGGAGAATAATATGTCCGCGACATGTTTGAGAGCCCAAGCTCTGTAAGAAGTGAAAGATCAAGTAAAATCTCATCTCTCTATAGTGCGGCAAAGTTGCTCTGTTTTACTGCGGTAATATATAAGTCTTTAGTTTTATGTATTCATTCTCAATAATGTTGTTTTTTGCATGCCACACATCTTATTCATATTTACCTATGTAAATGTTCTTTACATTTACGATCTATAAAAGAAATCAAGATTTCCATATATATTTCACGGTGGTAAAAGTTCTATTTTAATGTGGAGTAACTTTGACATAAGTTTCACTTAGATGTTTCAGTTCTTATGTTTTTTCAAGAAATACCTTAATATAAAGTTTGTTTAAGATTGTGTTACGCGAAGCTCCATTTATGCAAAGTAAAGTATTCCACGAAGTTAAGAACTACGCATAGATGCGAAGTAAATTTATGAAATGCGAAGTAAATTCATGAGATGCAAAGTTAACATTCCGTGAAGCTATAAAATTTGGGGTTCCCTATTGTATGATCGATGAACTCCAAAGCGAAGAAAAAGAAGAAACTCATTTACTATGCAGTTCATCATTTTAACTGTGCGGTGTGCTTTTCCCTTGATCTGGTATTAGAGCTTGGTTTACGGAAAGTAGGAATTCTATTTACAAAAGGGAAAAGTGATTAAGAATGGCTTCCACTTCTGGTAATTTGCAAACTCCAATATTTTCTGGTAAAAATTATGAATATTAGTCTAACTATGAAAGATTTGTTTAGAGGTCAAGATGTATGGGAAATAGTCAAGAATGGCTATGTAGAACCAACAGATCTGGAAACATGTAACAATCTCACACAAGCTGAGAAGGATGTCTTAAGGGAACAGAGGAAGAAAGATGGAAAGGCATTGTTCTTGATACATCAATTGACACATGAATCCATACTCCCAAGAGTAGCAGCAACGACGTCAGCTAAGGAAGCGTGGGACACACTGGAAACTTCCTATCAAGGCTTGAACAAGGTAAGGAATTCCAAACTACAAATCCTTAGAAGAGATTTTGAATCTCTGTCAATGAAATATACAGAGTCAGTAGAATCATTCTATACTCGTGTTATTAGTATGGTTAATCAAATAAAGTCTCATGGAGAAAATCTAGGTGATCAAAGAGTTATTGAAAAAGTTCTTAGAGTTCTTCCAAATAAATTTGAATCTTTAGTTGTGATCCTGGAGGAAAACAAAGAACTGTCCCAATTTACTATTGATGAATTGCAAGCCTCATTACTCAATCATCAACATAGAATCAACAGTTCAGATACATCACTGGAAGGTGCATTCACAGCATAGTCATCCATAATTCGTGGAAGAGGGAAGGGGAGATCAAACTCTAGAGGCAGATGAATAAGTTCTTTCAAAGGAGGTCACAACAGCACCCTTGCACATGTCGCTAGTAGAGGTCAGAATCAGATCCCCAGTCAGCCAAGTGGACAAAGGTATGATAAATAAAAAATTCAATGTCATTACTGTAAGAGGTTTGAACACTTTTCATATGAATGTAAGAAGAAGAAGTATGACCAAGGAAAGCAAGTCCAAACACAGTCAAGCAACAACAGCACTCCGAACAGCTCACTGTTCTTAGCATGTGCATCTCCACTTGAATGCAATACTTTCTAAGAAAGTCCAAATGACATATGGTATCTAGACTTAGGTTGTAGTAATCATATGACTGGTAATTTAAATCTATTTTCTAGTCTAGATAAATCAGTTCAATTGATGTCACACTTGGAAAAAATATTCGAGTTACCGTTTTCGGTAAGGGTATTGTTGATATTCTAACCAAACAAGGGGAGAATAAATTTATGCCTGATGTTTATTATGTTCAAGGTCTAAAGCATAATTTGATGAGCATTGGACAACTGATGGAAAAAGGTTACAGAGTTCATATGACAGGAAATAATTGTCTGATCAAGGACATATATCCAAGCAATCAGTTAATAGCCGAAGTGCAAATGACAAGCAATCGCTTGTTTCCTTTGAGGATAAGACCAAACATAAAAGGAAAAACAACTCAAGTTGTTCATAGAATTCAGAATGAAAATTCTGGAGCTGCATTCAAAGCAAAAGTTCACTGCGACAAGGAAGAAAAAGACAGCAAAGAAATGAAAGTTGCGTTTCAAACAGAAATAAAGGATGAATCCTAGTTGTGGCACTTCAGATTTGGACATCTGAATTTTGGCAGGCTGAAGCTACTGCACATGAAGGACAGGGTGAAAGGATTTCCATTGATTGAAAAGCTACCGAGAATTTGTGAAGGCTGTATTTTTGGCAAACAACACAGAGAGATTTTTCTAGTCGGAAAGTCATACAAAGCTTGCACAACACTTGAAATTGTGGACTCTGATATTTGTGGACCGATGCAAACGCCATCCATGGGAGGATGCACTTATCTTCTCACATTTATTGATGATTTCACAAGAAAAACATGGGCATATTTTATCAAACATAAATCTGATGCATTTGGATGTTTTAAGCAGTTCAAGGCACTTGTGGAGAAGTGGAGTGGTTACAGCATCAAGATCTTAAGAACAGATAGAGGTGGTGAGTATGCTTCAAATGATTTCTTAAACATTTGTAAAAATCATGGCATACACGAGCAATTCACTGCGCGGTATACACCGCAACAGAATGGTATCGCAGAGAGGAAAAACATAACCATTATGGAGATGGTGTGCAGTATGTTGGCAACCATGCATCTGCCAAATGAATGCTAGGCTGAGGCAGTGAAAATGATATATACATCATGAATCGATGTCCAACAAAGAGTGTGAAGAACAACGTTCCGTAGAAAGCATGGATAGGTATGAAACATAGTGTTTCGCATTTAAAAAAATTTGGTTGTGTTGGATATGCACATGTTCCAGGTGAGATGAGAAGGAAATTAGACAACAAAGAACATAAATGCATTTTTATTCGGTATTCTGAAGACACAAAAGCATACAATTTGTATGATCCTATTGCAACAAAAGTTATTATCAGTCGAGATGTTCAGTTTGTAGAAAATGAATCATGGGATGGAACTGTAGAGAAGAATGTTAAAATCGTGTCACATATCGAAAATGATGACATTGCAGAGGGTGTGGTTGAGACTCCATGGTGAATCAAAACTTTGCATCTCCGTCTACTCCTAGGACATCGCAGCATGTTTCAACACAAGGAACTTCGACACAGGTCACAGTTCAAGCTACTCTGACAAGCAAACCAAGTGCGCAACAAACTCCATCAATCAGTTCATGTAGTTTGCCCAGTTCGACACTAGCAACTCCAACAAAGACAAGAACATTGCGTGAGATACATGAGACTGGTACACCTAATTCATTCTCATTTTTTGCATTATTTTCTCAAGTTAATGATCCTCTAACATTTGAAGAAGATGTAGAAGATAAAATTTGGGCACAAGCCATGGATGAAGAAATGGAATGCATTGAGAAGAATCAAACATGGGAACTAGTCGATGTTCCTAAGGACAAGGATGTGATAAGCGTCAAATGGATTTATAAGACCAAACAATATGCTGATGGAAATGTGTAGAACCACAAAGTGAGGTTGGTATCAAGAGGATTCACACAGCATCCTAGCATAAATTTCAAAGAAAATTTTGCACCTGTAGCACGAATGGACACTGTCAGAACAATTTTGGCCATCGCAACACATACGAAATGGCTTGTTTACCAAATGGATGTTAAGTTTTCATTTTTAAATAGTTATTTGGAGGAATAAGTATATGTGGAGTAGCCACAAGGCCACAATGTCCCAATACAAGGACACAAAGCATACAGGCTGAAAAAGACACTCTATGGCTTAAAGCAAGCTCCTAGAGCTTGGTACAGTCGCATTGACTCTTACCTCATTCAGAATGGATTTCACAAAAGTGAATGTGAGCCAACACTGTACACAAAAATCAACAAGCAAGGTAATAAGCTAATTGTCTACCTGTATGTAGATGATTTAATATTTACTAGTGATTTTGGCATAGAAGAATTTAGACCAGTCATGGAAAGTGAATTTGAAATGACTAATTTGGGGATTATGAAGTATTTTCTGAGCATTGAAGTCCAACAGATTGAAAATTGTATATTTATATCTCGGGTCGAAGTATGCAAGTGATGTCTTGAACATATTTAAGATGTTAAATTGCAAGAAAGCCCCAACACCATTGATAATAGGTTTGAAATTGAGCAAGGATGATGATGGATCCAATGTAGATCCTATGTTGTTTAAAAGGCTTGTTGGAAGCCTTATGTAGCTTGCTACAACAAGGCCAGACATCATGTATGGAGTTAGTTTAATCTCAAGATTCATGGAGTCACCAAAAGAATCTCATTGGCAAGCAGGTAAAAGAATTTTGAGGTATGTAAGTGGAACAAAAGACTTTTGTATTTTGTATTCAACCTTAGAAAATTTCAAACTCATTGGATACACTGATAGCGACAATGGAGGAAACATAGATGACAGAAAAAACACATATGGTAATACATTTCATGTAGGAATAGGTGTTGTATCATGGGCTTCAAATAAAAGATCCGTAGTAACTCTTTCTTCCACAGAAGCAGAGTATGTCGCAACTACAAGCACTGCATGTCAAGTCATTTGAATGCAGAGGATGTTAAGTGATCTGTCGCAGAACCAACAAGAACCCACAGTCATTTACTGTGACAACAATTCAGCTATCACACTGTCAAAGAATCATGTGTACCACAAGAGAACCAAGCACATCAATACAAGGTATCATTTTATCATAGAATTGATAAATAACAAGGAAATCTGTTTAGAATTTTGCAGGTCTAAAGATCAGGTAGCAAACATATTTACAAAACCATTGGAAAAGGACACATTCCAATATCTACGAAGTTGTTTGGGAGTGACAAATTCTGCACAGTGAACTTCGTCGTGCATAGAGCATGTTTCAGCTCTGAAACATTTTGTAAAATTTTATTTTTGTTTAATGATCCCCATTAGCTCACAATTAAGGGGGAGTGTTGGATAAACGTAATTACGAACTGATTGCGTATCTAATCTACATCGGCTCTGTCAGTTTCTTTGTCAATCTGCAACCAATCCGGTTCACGTCTCCTTGTATTTATTTAAATGCATTTGTATTCCGCAAGTCAATTTTCTTAGGTAGAAATTAATTATAGTCTTTAATGTAACAGAGTAACTTCCAGGTGAAGCAAAACCAAGTTTGTGTACAAATGAAAATCAAACACAGAGAATCAGAGAGAGATGTGTGAAATAAAGGAGGGGAAGAATATGTTTGCGACATGTTTGAGATCCCAAGCTCTGTAAGAAGTGAAAGATCAAGTAAAATCTCATCTCTTTGTAGTGCGGCAAAGTTGCTATGTTTTACTACGGTAATATATACGTTTTTAGTTTTATGTATTCATTCTCAAGAATGTTGGTTTTTGCATGCCGCACATCTTCTTCATATTTACCTATGTAAATGTTGTTTACATTTGCGGTCTGTAAAAGAAATCAAGATTTCCATATATATTTCATGGTGGTAAAAGTTCTATTTTAATGCGGAGTAACTTCGACATAAGTTTCACTTAGATGTTTCGGTTCTTATGTTTTAGCAAGAAATACCTTAATATAAAGTGTGTCTAAGATTGTGTTATGTGAAGTTCATTTATGCAAAGTAAAGTATTTCGTGAAGTTAAGAACTGTGCATAGATGCGAAGTAAATTTATGAAATGCGAAATTAACTGTGCATAGATGCGAAGTAAATTCATGAGATGCGAAGTTAACATTCTGTGAAGCTATAAATTTTGGGATTCCTATTGTATGATCGGTGAAGTCCAAAGCGAAGAAAAAGAAGACTCTCATTTACTGCGTAGTTCATCTTTTTAACTGCGCGGTATGCTTTTCCCTTGATAACCCAATAAGATCTTCTTTCCCCCAACTATCTCAATAAACTCTTGCGGCAGGAGATCTTTTTTCTTTAAAAAATTGTGTGCACTTACCTCGCACGTCCGCGTTGTCCTCATCTTCCTATGCATTGTCATTGTCGTGGAAGAACAACTTGAGGAAATATGTGACCTGGGCAAGTTCAGTTATGATATTTTCAAAGATTCGGTTGTAGGTTTGAAGGTTGGATTTTAAGGTGTGTAGCTCTGCTTCAGTCAAGAGGAGATTGTGTGGCACATCCGTGCTTTGTGCAGAGATGTGTAGGAGGATGTGCGCAGTAAAACCCATAGTAAGCATAGAGTGTCAAAATACAGACTTGCAGTAAAAGACTACCATAAAAACATAAAAACAATGATAAAGAATCTTCCTAAAATCTAGGATTTGTAGAGATCAACTCTCCATCTTAGACCAAAAATCGAGAGCTAGAATATAAATAAAATCAAAAGATAAAATATTTTAATCATAAATCATTGTTATTTTTAAATAATATTTATAAATAGATTATAATAAATATAAAAAATATAAAGTTAATACAACTCTAAAATGTATAAAATGTAATTTTGAACCAAAAGTTTATGCAAGTGTGGTTTTTGATATCACATAATAAATTCAATGAAATGTAATGCAATGCAATTTTATTTTCTTAGATTCTTTTTCTCCCTGGATACATTCTTTTGCCACAACCTCTAAAATGAATTGACACCACCAAACCCAATTTGCAATAAAGTTCATTGAATTTCACCAACTTTAATCATCTCCATGTCCCACTCTCCTTCTATGCTACTATTATTTTCTCTTTGTTTCTTAGGGCGAGACCGGTTTCTATGAAGGAATTGACATGAATTAACCAAATTGCAATTATATTACAAAAATCGCCCCATGTTTTCCCTCTCTATCCCGCCAATTTCCTTTCAAATCTTCCATTGCCCCAATTTTCTTCACCTATGTTCCCTAGTTATTTTCTTTCAAATCTTCCAACTCATGATGGCACCTCTGATATTTTGTATGACTTTGCTCTTCAGCATGGGTCACTAGCTGCTGCAATCGAAGTGTCAAAATAGAAATTGATGCTATGTGCAAGTCTCACTTTGAAGATGCTTCATTTTGATCAAAGTTGGCGAATAAAAAATCACCTAAAGAAGCATTAATGCATACCACCCCCCTACAATGTTGAACTCAGAGGAAAAGATGACATCAATGGATGTCTTAGATGATGGTGAAAGTATGGAGTGCAAGCTAGAGGCAAAAAATATACAAAACAACCTAAGAAAGAAACACTCCAAAGTGGTGAGCTCCAAGACACTATGAAACAAGGCAGTACAAGAAGACAAATGCCTGGTAACATTCCTAAGACTACCTACACGAGTGGCAGAAAATCCACTACTCAAAGGTGAAAATGAGAGGTACCATAAATAACCATCATATACAACAATCCTCGATATGGATTGCAGCAAACAAGACCATGTTAGGTACCCACTTCACCAAAGGAACCAATCATCTGAAAAAAAAAACAACTTAAAGAGACAAATTAGGTTAGGGTGACGTGCAACCACTCATTGAAAATGGAGCAAAATTATCTTCGTAATGCCTCAACCGGTAAGAAAAATGGAGACTTATGTTAAGAGATGGAAAAATCCACCGCCAACGACTTCATTGCAACGAATAAATTGACAAAACAAACTTTTGCCAAAATAATGCCTTCATAATTCAACTATGGTGATATCAACAAGAGAAAACACATTATGGTGGCCATCTATGCCAAAACGCCTCCAAAAAGTTTGCTTGTTTGCACATTAGGGTGGCCAAGAAAATAGAGCCCTGAACACAACCCACTTACCAATTTCGAATGGTATGTTGCAAGATACATAAACCCACCAGATAGGCCCGTCCACATAAAGAAGTGGATCAAAAGATTGCTACCTGGCCACAATGCAAAACCGCAAACTGCAATCCACCATAAAACGTGGTGATGGTCCAATATCCACACACTTGAAAGCAAAACACCTGTTCCATAGGCTTCGACGATGGAGGGAACAAAACGGCAAAAGGTAGTGTGCTGGAGGATCCATGATTGCGGCCAAGATGGCCTGGGTGTTGTCTGTGGCGCCGGTGGGATGGCCTTTTGACTGTATCGTGGTGTTGTCAGTCTTGGCTGCTATAGCGAGCGATTGAGTTAGATTCCAGTGAACTGGTGAAACTCTCTCCAACTCCCCCTCCTAGTTGGAGAGTGGGCCTGCACCAACCAAAATGGGCCACAATGGTCCTAATGAACCATGATCAGAGTCCACTCTGACTTTAGCCACGAACTGAAGGCACACACAAATGTCAGACAACAACATGAACTAGATTGATCTAAGAAGATAGAATTGCGATCTAGGATAGGGACGATCGAATGATCTCATAGTCATATCCAGATCTACACAGTCTTTGCCAAAACCAATAATCCACTTTGAACACATACATCTTCTTCTGCTCCCCAGCCTCAAACGTCAGTTGTGTTGGGTCCCGTTTGGCTACTTGGAAAGAGCGAATCTATCCAAGTCCTGCAGGTTCATGCTCCTGTCATCGCCCGTGTCTGAGTAGGCGTAGATCTCCAGCGCTCCTCCTCCCCCACAGATCTCTCCCATATATCGGCATGGCGGAACATACCCCAACAACCCTAACGTCCCAAACTTCTCAATACAGCCACTGAAACCAACGACAACTTCATATCCGTAGCTCAAGAAAGCATTATAGAGAGCAGCCTGCAACAAAAAAAGAGTCCATGGAATGTAGAGATCCGGATCTGGGATCGATATTCCACAGAAACATTGATAAGATATCGTTGATATGCTCTTTCAGAAACAACATTGATATGGTGAAGATGCCTCCAAACTGTGCGGCATCAAGCAAGGGGACGATCATGCATATGCAGGCCATTTGTGACAACCACACGTGACACTCAATAACACAGTCGACGACCGACGCCAATGCCGATGGTTACACACACTGGTATTATGTATAGTTGGTATTATGTATAGTTTCTTGTTGATATTACAATGCTATAATAATAATTTCATATGAACATCTTAATCACACATTTGAATTACTAAAATTACAAAAATTGTAGTTTTAACAAAGTAAAATTACAATTTTGGATTCCACTAAACGGCACTAATTTTGGGGAAAAAACATTTTTAAGAGAGTAAAAACACAATGTTTTAGTTAACCCTTAGCCCACTCATATAAGGTTTTACTATATGGTCCAAAGTTTGTGCATTTTTAACATTCAAAGATTTCTCAAAGAGAGGGTAGGATCCATCCTTGCTCCCTGGTGCATCAATGAATATTGTTCCTTGCAAACCTAATTTGATGGCTAAATGCTCTTTTTCATTTAACTATTTTATGGTTAAAATTATATAACAAGATGCCTTTTAATACTTTTGTGAAAGCATGAAATTCCATGGTGTACTCTTTTGAAATCAATTAAACCCAACTATTTTGTATGTCTAATGTGCCTTTCAACACATTAAGTTCCACAATGTACTCCCTTGAAATCAAATATTCTCCATATGTTATATATGATATGTATTTTACATTTATTTAGAAAACTTATCGATAGTACTTCAAATATTTTTATATACCATGAAATTTATAATCAACATGTGTTAGTCTCTATCGATCATGAAAAATATTCTCAACATATGCATGCTTTAAATTTTTTATATATTACAAAATCTACGCCAATTTTTTTTATTTAATCACAAGAGCCACCGAGTGCCAATATCCCTACACACTTGTGTATGTAGTTGTTAGTTGAAGCCTTAGAATGCTTATATGCTTTGAATGAAAAGAAATTGTCAAATTTGCTTGTTGTTTTCACACTATCACTTTATAACTAGTTACTACTTACTACTTGCTTACATTTCTTTACCTTTCTATATATTTGATATCAAATTCAAAACAAGAAAATTGGATCATCAGTTTTATGGTTCTATGGTTCTAGTTTCTATATAAACAATTTGAAAATCAAACGAAGAAATTAGAAGACTAAGCATCTTTTATAGAATAATTGCATTTGGAGCGCAATAGATGCAAATTTAACTCCATTTGAATTTTAATAAAACGACTTGCATAATAGAGTATGAATTATTTGAACATGGTTATTCAAAGTGCTTATAAAAAATTCAAAAGAAGCATATCCCAAATAAAAAGTAAAATAAAGATAGCTAAGCAATCTAAAAGGAAATACTATGAAAATTTGAAAGTTAGTAATTCTAAGCAATATATTTATACAGGCCCTAAAGTTACAATTTTTATGGATGGATTAAAAGACACTATTAAATTTTATGTCAATGACTCAAGGCCCTTACCATATGAGACCTTGATACAACAATAAAGGGCCTTGGCTTATGAGACCACCCCTCGACATCCTTCCAACATTCAAATTCGATTACTTGGAAATTTTGAAGATCTAGAATTAGAATAACTTAATCACATTACAATCTATAAAAACTGGAAGACATGGAAGAAAATTACTTGGACCCTGATACATTCTTATAATAACTATTCTATGAATGAGAACTGTGGTATATGTCATCAAGATAATTACTAGACATGACCAAATAAATTGGGACACAACAACATCAAAATATTTACTCCATGTCCAAGAAACCAAAGCCAAGCTACCTGCGACAAAATAGTCAAATATCACAAAGGTGGGCCTTAATGTGCCCTAAAGTGCTTAGGATCACGCAAAAATATTAGGTTTTTTTGCTCTGAATATCTATGAGCATGAGAGTTGTTGACTTGAAAAAATATTAATGTGTATCTATAAAGTAGTTTCTAGTAATAATAAGCATGGAGTTGTAATTGTTAAAGAGACAAATTATAACTAAGAGAGAGAAGAAATGTACACAATAAATTATGTAGCAATTTTTTTTATTACTTTGAATAAACACACACTCGCACACACATATATATGAAAGACCACTTATTTACAAATAAATCAAAACAAAAAATTGTCAATTGGTTGGATGTCTAGATGTATAAATTTAACATTGGCTCTACATCAACTTGTCAAATTTCCTCACAATAAAAAATACCAATAAATATAATACTCCAACACTTGTTAAGATCCTAATGGACAGCCTTCACTAACACCTTGGGGTTTTGGTGTAATGGTTTGTATCATTTGGTATCAGAGCCTCCACCCAGGTTCAAGTCACAGAGCGGGTGGCAACGTCGGCATTGCAGTGTTCGCCCGAGGCTCGTATGGCGCAAAGGGAACACCACCGTACGGGTGCACATCCAGCCCAGATTCTGGACTGCAAAGCGTGGTGGGATGTTAAGATCCTAATGGACAGCCTTCACTAACACCTTGGGGTTTTGGTGGAACGGTTTGTATCAACACTACTAACAACATTCAACTGCGTGAATTGTCTCTTCTTTCCAAAACACACAAATGTTCTCTACAATAAGGTCATCATCTTTTTCAACAATGTCAATCAACGATGGCTATTATTCAAATATTAGAGAACTTGATGAGTGAAAGTAAAAATTCAAACTTAGGAAGTTAAAATGAGAAAGGTGTTATAATTATGAACCCTAGGTGATTGTTGTCCTATTCTCAACTACACAAGACTATTATTTAATTTCAGGAAATTAAATTCTTCAGACATAAACAATCACAGATATAGCTAGAAAACAAATATCAAAAGCATAAACAAAATGGTATACATTCTTCAACAAAAGGAATCTGGAAAGTAGTAAACGATAACGATTCTAAGCCCACAAATCATATTGCTTTAGAAAACTAAGATAATAGAGATAGTAAGGAAAAGGTATTTATAAGTTTGGGTGCAACAGATATGAGAAAACACCAATTGGAGTTTGAGAAGAGAACAAAAGAAGTTTGGGAGTCATTGGAAAATTTATTTGGCTAAAAGAATGATAGTTCTTAATAAAGTTGAAACTTTAAACAACACATTTTTTTTGAATGAAAATGTATAAAAATGAAAGTGTCGGTGAAAATGTATGGCCACAAAAATCATTTGCAATAAGAAATATAGCATCAAACCATAGTATTCTAGTGTTTACCATTGGGAAGATACCATCACAAACTTTCAACAACATAACAACATGCCTTGTTGAAGAGAAGCAAACAATGAAAAGTAATGAGGAAATATACATAATAAACATGGAATTGCTGAAACATCTCGTTTCCTATGAAAAATTAAAGACCATACTATTTACAAATAAACCAGTTAAAAAATGCACATGGTTGTATATCAAACTACACAATTTTAGCAACATTTGAGTAGTAAGCTTCACTGGTTCAAATTAAAAGGGAAAACAAGTTGAAATATGTTGGGACAATATGGCAGGTTACAAAATCCACTTCTTCTTCTCTTTACAAGGGTTTGATTTTGTTTTTCTAGCCAAAATAAGACATTTCAGCCCAAAATCCATTTAACTGCTTGCATCTTGAATTGTGTTTCATTTAATAGGTAATTTGGTTATATTGAATGTTTACGTATATTTTATTTATTTGAATATATCAGTGATTGTCCATTTCTAAAGCATAAAGTATTCGTTCAACTCTTGCCTTGGTCTTCTAAGGTACTTCAGCTTTGAACAGAGTATCAGTTTCCATAAAATTATTTAGATTGTTCAGCACATTTATTCCAGGTTCAAGTAATGGACCTATTGAACAATCTCTAATGGACTTAATAGGTTGATTATTTCAATTTTGGACTAACTATAAGAGACATGCCATGAGCAATGGGTATATTCTTATGCACAAAAAATAAGGAAGATGCCTACAAATTTTAGAGTTTTCGATTTAAAAATAGTAGCAACATGCACCTATAAAAGAAGCTCTCAATTATTTAAATAATTCTATAGAAACTGACACACTGTTCAGAGCATAATTTGAACAATTATTTACTATTAACATTGAATTCCGGGTTGAAGCCTTTTTTTGATATGAAATAAGAGACCTGTGGAGAAAATAATTGGTGTCTTTTTTGCAATATGCTGGAAAATTATGTTAAGTCAGAAGGAAGTTGGACAAGCTTTAAATCAAAATAAAGTTGACTAAGTTAGTCTGAATTGGCAAGGTTGCATGGATAGTGATGAAATACTGTGTAATAAAGTTTCCTAAGCTAGATTTATTTTTCTGAAAAAAAAGTCGTTTTATTGGATGTAAGCAAACAACACAATTAATATATATGGGAAGAATCGTTATAATCTATTTTTAGAAATATGTTTCAGGTAGGCAGTGAGATATGAGAAAGAATTTTGATTTTTTTTTCCAAGATAGGATGAAAGCTATTTTGATAGTTGGGAAAAAAACTGAACTCATTTTAAGTGAACTCATTTTAGCCCAACAAAAGAAAGGCATGAAGGTTTAATTGCATCTTAAAATTAATTTATGGTCACAATAAATTATGTGTGAAAATATATTCAAGCTTACCTAAAATTAGGAATAGAAGCTAAGAGTGTTTCTCAACTTCTTGCATCATATCATTAAAATAGGTTCATTATTTCAATTTTTTAGTTGACTACAAGTCATATGCCATGAGAAACATGCATATTCTTATGCACAAGAAAGAAGTAACTTGGAAGCATAAGAATCATAATACACCATAATTACCTGCAATTTGTTATGTGATAAGTCATTTTTTTTTGTTCCAGTAATTGTGTTGTCCATTGCCAAAGTGAACAATCCTTGTTGGCACAATCTTCGTAAATGGAAGATTGTGGATGATATGATTTTTGAATAGTCTTCATAGGAAATGCTGGCATTTGGTGGACACCATTCTTTAGCTGTGGATTGAACAAAGTGCATTCAATCAAGGCATTTTCTATTTCTAAATTGCATTCAACACTATGTTCATAGTTGCTTGTTGTTCCATCTTTGCAAGATGCACAAGTCAGTGAACTATGTATCATTCGTTGATTTCCATTGCTACAAATTCATTGGAATGGAGGTGCAAATGTGATATTTTCTCTAAGCAATCCTTGTATCTATGCAATGTAAAAAAAATAGAGATTATCAATGCTTGTGTGAACTAAGTGTTCTTATTGCAACCATGGATTTCATCCCCAAAGTTCATGCATGAAGGATCAATAGATCAAATGGCTCTCCTTTTGGAAAAGAACAACATATATCTTCTCAACCGTGCAAGGAAGAAGGATAGGAATGATGATCATGAAAGAGGTCAAGCACTCATGGAAACTGTTTCAAAGCCCACCACTCTTTTGATAGATTCTAGTGCCTCGAATCATATGGCTGCAAATGTTGATTTTTTTTCTTCATTCAATCCAAACAGCTCCATCCCCATCCATTTGGGAGATGACTCAAAAATTTCTTCAAAGGGCAAAGGTACCATCCATGTAGAACATGGAAGCTTCCAGAATGTTCTCTATTTGCCTTCCTTGGCTTCAAATCTACTTTCTATGTATCAAATGACACGCAATGGTGAACCAAAGCAAGTTACATTTATCCCTAATACAGTTGAAATTTCTGATATCAAAAGTGGAAGACTTATTGTAGTTGGAAAGGCAAACCACACTGCAAAATACTATGAGTTTTCTCAGTTTGTGCCGCTTGAAAATCCCACTGCTCTCCTCACTCATGGAAACGAGGTTAGTAGGATTTGGAATGAAAGGTTTGGACACCTTAATTACAAGTATTTATTGCTGCTACAACATAAATCCATGGTAGATGGTCTTCCACAACTCCGTTCCTCGAAGGGAATTTGCATCGGTTGCATTATTGGGAAGCACCCCGAGCACAGGTTCGACCGCAGAAAAGCTAGCAGAGCTTCCACCATTTTGGGCCTCATACATTCTGATATCAGTGGTCCACTGCAAAATATGTCATTAAATGGTTCAAGGTATGTTTTGACATTTATTGATGATCTTTCCTGCTTTACTTGGGTATTTTTTCTCAAAAACAAGTCAGAAGTGCTTGGAAAATTCAAGGATTTTAAAGCTTCTGTTGAGACCGCCACTGAGAAAAATATCAAAGATCTTAGATCTGATAATGGTGGATAATATATCAAGGCCACATTGCTGTAAATTTGTGCCGAAAGAGAAATTCAGATCCAACATACAGTTCCCTACACACCCCAGCAGAACGGTGTAGCAGAAAGGAAAAATCGGTCACTGAAAGAGATGGCTACTTGCATGATTGAGTCAAAAGGTTTGGTTGCGAATATTTGGGTTGAAGCAATTAATGTTGCTGCGTATATTCATAACCGAGTTCCACATTCCTCTGTGAAAGGTATGACTCCTTTCGAAGCATTTTTTGGTCACAAACCAGATGTGTCAAATTTGAGGGTTTTTGGCTCCACTGCATGGGCTAGAATTCCTTCCAAGAAGAGACGAGCTTTGGATCCACAAAGTATTGAATGCATACTGATAGGATATGGAGAAGAATAAAAGACTTATAAACTCATGGATATCATATCCAAAAATATATTCACAGAGCACAGTGTGCAATTTGAAGAACCGCTTCAAGAATTGCAACTAGTCGAGGAAGAAACTGTCGTTTCACCGCCTCTACCAAAAGAAGATTTGAGCAGCGATAATGAAAGTATTGGTTCTGATATTTTTGATATTTTAGCAACACATGATGGTCATGACATATCAGTTTCGGAATCCAACCATTATGATCCTCCTTAGTTACCGAAGTGGGCCCAAAACACTCTTCAATCTGCTGGTTCGAACATTGGAAATCTTGCTGATCTAAGACGAACAAGAGCAGACTTTCAAAGAGAAGGTATGGCTCTTTCTATTTCTGATCCATTATTATCTGAGATTTGTTATTTAATGATTGGTTCAGATCCCAAAACATACTACCATGCCCACCGAGATCCGAGATGGCAAAGTGCCATGGATGAAGAGTACAGTTCTCTTCAAAAGAACAATACATGGGAGCTAGTTTCTCTTCCACCTAGAAGAAAATTAGTCCAATGTAAATGGGTCTACCATAGGAAAGTTGTTGCTGATGGCTCTATCAGAAAATACAAAGCTAGGTTGGTGGCAAAAGGTTTCTCCCAAGTCCAAGGAGTGGACTACACTGAGACCTTTGCACCAGTTGCAAAGATGGACTCCATCCGCCTAGTTTTGGCTATTTCCGCATCTAAGCACTGGGAAGTGCACCACATGGATGTGAAGAGTGCTTTTCTACATGCAGATCTTGCTGAAGAGGTATATATGAAGTAGCCAAAAGTTTAAACATCAGATCCATCATTAGTTTGCAGATTGAAGAAATCTTTGTATGGTTTAAACAGGCCCCAAGAGCTTGGTATGCAAAGATGGACTCCTTCCTTCTTTCTTAGAATTTCAAAAGATGCAAATCTGATCCAAATCTGCACCTACAGCAAGTTAAAGGTAATTTGTTGATTATTGTTCTTTATGTTGATGATCTTCTCATTACTGGTAGCACTCTTACTTCAATAAACAAGCTAAAAACTTCCTTAAATATAGCTTTTGACATGAGCGATTTGGGATTGCTGAGTCACTTTTTGGGCTTGGAGATAGCTCAAAATTTTGATGGGGTCACTATATCTTAGCAAAAGTATGCTTCCAACCTGTTATTGAAGTTTAATATGGCTGAATGTAAGGCATCCCCGTTCCCATTCCTCTCAAGAATCAGTCTTGAGGAGGGAAATTCTACACCGCTTGCAGATTGCATTATGTATCGACAGTTGATTGGTTCACTACTATACTTGACACACTCTAGGCCTGATATATCTCATGCTGTGAGTGCTGTATCAAGGTATATGTAGTAGCCCCATGATCTTCACTGGCGAGTAGCCAAGCAGATCTTGTAGTATGTGCAAGGTACGAAACATTTTGGCATACATTATGCTGCAGATTCTGAGCTAGATTTCATTGGTTTTACTGATTCAGATTGGGCAGGTGATAGCATAGATTGGAAGTCCACTTCCAGATATGTTTTCATGATTGGACATGGGCCTATTTTTTGGTCAAGCAAAAAGCAGGCAGCCATTTCACTTTCTTCAGCAGAGGCAGAGTATCGAGGGGCAGTCAATGCCTGCATTCATGCAGTTTGGTTGCAGGGTATTCTTTCCAAGTTTGATTTTGGTGGCACTACTTCGACTGTCCTATTTTGTGACAATCAAAGTGCTATCAAGATCTCCACAGATCCAGTTCAGCAATAAAGGACCAAACACATTGAGATTCACATGCACTACATCCGAGAGCTTGTACATGATCGCACTATCATTCTGCAATATTGCCCTATCGACGAGCAAATTGTAGACATCTTCACCAAGAGCTTCGCTGAGAAGAATTTCTCTTACCTCTGTTCACTATTGGGGGTGAGTTCCATCATGGTGGAGACAGATTGATCCATTATTATGTTTTTAGCTTGAGGGGGGGCTTTCTTCCCACTGGGTTTTCCCTCTTTCCTAACTTAGCTTATTTTCAGCATTTTTTGGATTATTGTATTGGGGTGACCTTTGGTCTTAGTAACCAGGGCCCTACATTATTATTTTTTACATCATAGTCTAGCTTGAGGGGGGGTGTTCAGATATCCACATCATCGTTGTTAGGGTTTTTCATGCAATTAGGGTTTGCATGCAACTTCTAGGGTTTGCATGCATTTTGCAGGCATCCCAGTCACTAGGTTGATGCCTCCAGCACCTTATCCAATTCTTTCTAGCACTCGAGAGCTTCTATCCTCGGAGTTTTAGCCCTCCTAGTCATGAAGGTGCCCACATCTCACCTACTACTAGAGAAGGGTGCACTTCCTCACCTACCCACTCAGTTAGCTTCGGTTCTCCTTGATTTGAGGCTAGTTTCACTCCTGACTGACTGTTTCACTCCGTTGGACCTCCAGATTGACTAGATGACTTGTTCTGACTTTAGTTAAGCCTCCCATGTTCCCTCCACTGAGCCTCCTTCCCTATATCAGTGCTACACACTTCAGTTACACTAGTTACACTCAGTTAGACTCAGATTGACACCTGGATGACTGGTTCTTGTGCATTGATGACCACCAATGATTGATGATGAGAACTCCTAGTTGGAGTCAAGCTATGCCATTCAGTTAATTCGAATGACCTCCTTAGGAAATTCGAATTGCGCACTCATTGTGACATTATTGTATTGTATTTTCACCCTTACTGGGACATTGAGCACTGATGCATGTTCTTGCACAGTTTACACCGTATTTTCTGAGTTTCATCTATTGTGATTGATTTACTTGTTCATTAGATCTGTTGTGACTAATTTTACAAGTCCATAATCACATTAACAAATAGAACATAATTCCATAGTCAAATAAAAGACCATAAGTCTGAGGCTTAACAATCAGGGTATTACATTTCCCTCCCACTTAAACAATGCATCAACCTCGATGCATATTTATTACATACATGCCATAAACACCAAAATTTCAAAATAGATGAGGCTATGGTTCCCTCATAAAATCTTCCATCTCCCAACTCGCATCCTCAGGGATGTAATGGATCCATTGGACCTTTACTTGGTTGATTTCTCGATTCTGAAGCAACTTGACCTTGCTTCCCAAAATGGAAACAGGTTGTACTGGAAAATCCCCTTCTGGTTCGAACTAGATCATAATCCATCAATCGTATGATTAGTATCATGTACATACATGTATATATATCAATAAAGAAAATAAAAAAACTCTAATTACCTGGATCACATTCCAATCAATTACATGGTTAGCATCAGGTATATACTTTTTCAATAAAGACACATGAAACACATTATGTACTCTAGTGCAAGCGAGTAGAGCCATATCATAAGAAATAGGTCCTATCTGAGCAAAGACCTCAAAAGGTCCAAAGTATATAGCAGCTAGTTTGGAGCAATTTCCCAAGTTTAAGGAATTCTTCTTGG
This sequence comes from Larix kaempferi, assembly GCA_027924585.1. NCBI lineage: Eukaryota > Viridiplantae > Streptophyta > Pinopsida > Pinales > Pinaceae > Larix > Larix kaempferi. The sequence goes on along the minus strand of BSBM01001456.1, from coordinate 3,367,012 downwards.
ATCTAACTTTCAAAAACACATGATATCCAACTTGAAACTATCTAGAAGTCATGTTTTGATCTACATAGCTTTTTTGGCTATCTTGAGCTACCTTTAGATTTTTCTTTATCTTAACCATATGATCCTCCATATCCTTTAATAGTTATGGTCCAACTGTGACTCTGTCTATTGGGTTATCCCGACTGATGGGAGTATTGCACTTCCTTCCATACATGGTCTCAAGAGGAATCATCATCAAAGAGGAATGATATCCATTATTATAAGCAAATTCCACCAAGTGTAAATAATCTTCCCACTTAGATGGTTGATCCATTACATACATCATTAACATATATTCAATCACTTGGTTAAATCTTTATGTATGTCCATTTGTCTGAGTGTGGTATCTTGTACTTATGTTTAGACTTGTGCCAAACCCCTCGAACAATCATTTCCAAAAGTTAGAAGTAGATTTTGAATCTCTGTATAATACTATAGCCTTGGGAATACCATGCAATCTCGCTACTTCTTTCATGTAAATATATGTAATGTTATCTACTTTGTGAGTTGTCTTTACTAGAATGAAGTGTGCTACCTTAGACAACTTATCTACCACAACTATGATAGTATCATTTTACAATCTCGTCTTAGGCAACTTGGTGATGAAATCCATCGTCACTACATCCCATTTCCATTCTGGTATTGGCAAGGGCTGCAACAATCCCACTAGTTGTCGATGCTCAATTTTAACTTTTTGACATTCCATGCACCTAGCTATATATTCTATAACATCATTCTTCATCCTCGGCCAATAGCATTGTTTCCTTATTGTTGCTCCTTTTTTATGATAACTCGAATGTCCATCATAAGGAACATCATGCATTTTTTTCAGAACCATCTTCCTTATATCTCCAACATTAGGCACATAAACTCTATCTTTGTGCATGAGGATCCCATTTTCTTCCAAATTATACTTATCAAATTTATGTGGAATTTTTTGTTGTTGCAATCCTTCTTTTACCTGTTGATAAATTTCATTTCTAACACTGGCTTCAATGATCTTATCCTTTAAATCTGATGTACTAGTGTTGATAGTTTCTACATGCATCACATGTATCTTCCTGATAAATGCATCTGCTACTTTATTTTCCTTACCTTTGATATGCTTGATGTCAAAGTCATATTCACATAATAACTCCATCCATATCCTTTGTCTTGCATTCAAATTAGGTTTCTCAAATAAGTATTTTAACCCATCATGATTATTTCTTAACTCAAAATTCTTACTCATTAGATAATGTCTCCACATCTTCAAAGCATGGATGATAACTGCAAGCTCTAAGTCATGGGAGGCGTAGTTCTAATCATGCTCCTTCAAATTTCTAGATTCATAACTGATCACATGTTTATCCTGCATCAATACTCTACCAATTCCTTGCTTACATGCATGTGTGCACACAACAAATTTTCCTTCGAGATTTGCAATCTTTAGAACAAGTGCACTAGTAAGCATTTCCTTAAGTCTTTGAAAACTATCTTCACACTTAGCAATCCATTCCAACTTCACACATTTTTTCTGCAAAGATGTAATAGGATGAGCTAATTTCGAGAATCCTTGGATGAACCTTTAGTAGTACCCAGCTAATCCCATGAAAGATCTTACTTCTGATACATTCTTAGGTGTTGTCCATTCCATAATGGCTCTTATCTTTGCAGGATCTACTGAAACACCTTCTTCATATATGATATGCCCTAGGCAGTGAATTCTTGCTTGATAAAAAGAACACTTGCTTAGTTTGGAATACATTTGTTGTTCTCTAAGCACTTGCATTACTAACCTTAGATGTTCTTCATGCTCTTCTTATGTCTTGGAATATACAAGGATGTCATCTAAGAATACAATCACAAACTTATCTAAGTACTTTCTGAAGACTCCATACATTCAATGCGTGAATATAGTTGGTGCATTTGTTAAACAAAAATGTACCATTGTGAACTCATAATGTCCATACCTTGCTCTAAATGTTTTCTTATTGATATCCTCATTCTTAATTCTAATTTGGTGGTATCTCAACCTCAAATCTATTTTTGAAAACACCTTGGCTCCTCTCAAATGATCAAGCAAGTCGTCAATTCTTGGTAAGGGGTACTTTTTTTTAACTGTTTCTTTGTTTACCTATCTATAATCTATGCAGAGTCTTAGAGTTCCATCCTTCTTCTTTACAAATAACACAAGGGCTCCCTAAGGTGAAACATTGGGTCTTATGTAACCTTTCTTTAGTAGCTCATCTAACTACATATGTAATTCCTTTAACTCTGTAGTACTCATTCTATAAGGTGCTTTACATGAAGGTATTGTTCTTGGAACCAAGTTGATAGAAAAATCAATGTCCCTCTTAGAAGGTGTTCCTGGCAGCTCCTGAAATATATATGCAAACTCTTGTAGTACTCGATAATCTTGCAGTTATGGATCTTTTCCTTCTTTTGACTCTTCCACATGAATTACATCTAACCAACATCCCTTTCTGAGAAATTTCTTCAATTGTAGAGCTGTGACCTGCCTCAGGGATATGGGTTTAGGTATACCTTTCATTGTCACTCGGTTTCCTTCTTCATCCAAACAAATATAAGTTTTATTATGAAAATCTAGTATGGTATGGTGTGCATCCAACCAATCCATGCCAATCAATACAACATATGAACCCAAGGGTATGATGTTTAAGTCTACAAAGGTTTTCAACCCATTCATTTCTAAAGGACATACTTACAAATTATATGATTTTCCTCTTGGCTCCTATAGCTAATTGTATTAGACTTGTTGTTTCAAGTTTAATTTTCTTCAAATGACATTTCTCAACTACATTAGGTGCAATGTAATTATTGCTAGCTCCAGAATAAATCAAAATAGATATGGTTTTATTAGAAATCTTACCTACTACCTCAATCATTCGGTATTGGTGGTCAACTTGCCTCCCATCCAAGGCTACATAGATCCTCTGAACACTTCCACCTACATATCCAACAAATGAAGCCTCTTTAATGTTGTGAAGATTATTTTTCTTACATGGGAACTGACTAGAAAAGTGATTTTCCTTGCATATCCAACATTCCACAGGTGGTATTTTTCCTAAAGGATCTTCCCTTGGTTCTCCATGTTGATAAGAATTAGTGTTTCTGAATTTTGAAGGATGGAAACCTTTCTTTCTTTGCTCCTGTTTGTTCTTCTTCATATCCTTCCAATTCTTTTGATATGGTGCCTTTCTCTTATTCTGTTCATATAAGTGTTTTTCCTTCTAGATGGCATCCTTAAGGTTCTTTGGTCTATCATATTGAATTTTATCTCTATAAGATTTAGAAAGAATACTTAGGGACCTTTGGATCTTTACCTTCTCGTCTTTTATGAAGCCTGCATACTTCAAAAGTTCCAGAAACTTCTTCTCATAGGCCTCCATTGTCATGCTTCCCAATTTGAGCTCAAAGAACTCTTACATCCTTTTGTCATAGTAATTCTCAGAGAGGTATTCCTTCCGGAATTACTTCTTAAATTTATTCCAAGAGATTGTGTCTTCGTCGATGTCTTTTAGCTTAATTAGTTGATCTCATCATATAGATTCGTTACCCTCTAGATGGTATATGGATGCTCACGCTTCTATATTAGGTGTGCATTGGTGTAACTAGAAGAAATTCCCGAGTCCTAACAACAATTATTCAACATCTTCTCCATGCTTTACTTCTCCCTCAAAATTTGGGGGCTTGATTCTTATCATCTCTCCTACTAGGTCATCCCAGGCAGACCTCTTCTTGTATCTCACTAGAGATATTTCAGGACTACTCTCTGTACTGCTTGATGCACACCCATTTCACCTCTCTGAGTGATGAAGTCTCCCTGAAGATGATCTATACGTCACATAACCTCTTCTATGACTCTTTTCAATAGATCTTTGGATGGTATTCAATGATTTTAGATCATTCATAATTTGCTCCTGGATATGAATTATCTATCATTTCATTATCCTCCCTACATTTCCTCATTGAATCCTCCAATATTAAGGGTTCACTGCTCCTCTTATGCCTCTTTGACCTTCTTCCCTCAAAAAACTCCTCTTCAGGATGGTATGGTCTCTGTCCTTCCTCAAAATCCATCTCCAATCTTTGACTTCCTACTACTGAACTTATACTTGTTGAATATCTATTCTTCACAGATTTGTTTAGAATCTCAATTTAGTGGTCACACTGCTTGCTCAATCATTCACTAGGAACTGCAATGTTTTCATTATCAACCTTTTGTTAGTAAACTACACATTGGTATAATTTCATTATCATTCAAGCTACTTTTCTTCTGGCTTATAAAGTAACTAGCCAACTTCACTAAGTTACAATCTACCTAACTAGACAAGGGGGCTAGAAATCCTTCTAGGATTTCTCCTTACTGGATAGACATCAATTCCATAGCCTTCAAAGGCTAACAGTTCGTTGAACTAACTCATATATGCAAAACTATATTAAGGTGCATGTACCCAATTTAATTAATGCAAATGCATAATTACAGATTGACTTGCAGAAGGCCCAACGGTCGTAGTGTTGAAACCTCGCTTTAATACCACTTTGTAGTGTCCCTGACCCAAAAATAAGGCCAAAGGCACTAAATAATTAGGAAAAGGGATAAAATAAGTATTACACATCTGAATATAGAGTCCTAAGTTTAGGCCATCATGCCATTCAACCTGAACTTAGCCTTGTGCATATTAAACATGACAATTCCCAATGTACATACTTAATAGACATAACGATAATGTATTTCGTAAAATGAATGCATGGTATTTAGAATCTTCTGTATGATGTAATTAATTCAAGCAATTTATCGTAGGTATTAGTTTGTAAAACTAGAATGAACTTGAGTAATAAATATTGTAGTCAACATTTGCATGCATAACAATTATCTTTCATATTAGGGTTACTCTTCAGTTCTGTGATGTGTGTGTTGATAGAAGTGGTTAAGCAATAAATACAAATAACATAAAATCATAGCCATAGCCACACAACCAAATCATGGTAATACACAGGCTGCAAACTACAGCCTCTGAAATCAATCCCATGGTTGTCCCATACAACCAACTTTCACTTGTATAACTTAGATTAAATGGATGCCTTCCCTCCATCCATCAATCGCCATTACATATTGGATTTAGAATCTTTTGTATGATGTAATTAATTCAAGCAATTGATCGTAGGTATTAGTTTGTAAAATTAGAATGAACTTGAGTAATAAATATTGTAGTTAACATTTGCATGCATAACAATTATCTTTCGTATTAGGGTTACTCTTCAGTTCTATGATGTGTGTGTTGATAGAAGTGGTTAAGCAATAAATACAAATAGCATAAAATCATAGCCACAACCACACAACCAAATCAAGGTAATACACAGGTTGCAAACTATAGCCTCTAAAATCAATCCCATGGTTGTCCCATACAGCCAACTTTCACTTGTATAACTTAGATTAAATGGATTCCTTCCCTCCATCCATCAATCGCCATTACATATTGGATTTACCATAGCATAAGCATATATGCAATAACATAATCATAACTGCAAAATTACAATAATATCTCTAGCAAGGGTGCTCCCAATCAGAAGATAGGGTGTGTTCCCTTTAGTGCTAGAAACACTGTCAACCAAAATAGTCATAACTTTGTCATCTAGAAAGCTTTTCCAGTAAAAAAAAAGGGTTTTTTAATGGAATCATCACTCTAGGCACAATGGAATAGGTTATAGAACCCATAAATAAACATAAATGGTTGAACTAGAACCTATGGTTTCACCCCTCTCATCACCGTGAGAGTTACATTCGTAAACCATGAAGGAGGGGAGAAAGAATAGAAAATAGAGGAGTTCCAATACGAAGTATCAAGAGCCATCCAACCTATATATAAATCATGGAACATCATCCATAAACAATTCTAGAATTCATTTAAGCCTCCATGACACATAAACATAACTAAAATAACATAAATAACTATATGTACAAATACTTATCTTTAATGACAATTGGTTGCAACATGACAACTTTCCTCCCAATCGTAGACACAGTCAAGCCTTCCTCACTTGAACAAGTCACCCCCCAGCTAAGAACATGGATCCACAGGTAGATTTACACTTAGTCTAGCAAATCTCAGAACTACCTCTTTTGAGAACCACAATACTTCCCACTACTACTTTCTGGTCCATCTCCATTGCCTATGGGATGTGACTCCTTTCACCAACCCACTTCCTGGCTTCCTATGCAAGAACCTGGACTAGTAGAGTGATATAATTGAAGCAAAGGGAAACAAATAGAATAAATCTAAGTCTCAACACACTCTCAATACTATTAACATTCCTAACACAGTGCGATATCACAAGTCAAGTGATCCAAAGCTCAATATTAGCTTCAACGAAGAGAGAGCACATGTGTAAATAGCTTAAGGAGGGAAATTTGAACCCAAGGTGGCCAACTAGAATTGGTTTTAGTGTGGTTGGGCTTCAACATAGATACTTAACTCAAATTATTTGAGTGGTGGCATATTTAGGAGATTCCCTTTCCCAAATTAGCACCATTAGGAGGAGTTACCAAAAACCAAGGAGTGGAGCCATGAAGAGCACAAGGAGGAGTTACCAAAAACCGAGTGGATCCATGAAGAGCACAATGAGGAGTTACCAAAAACCAAGGAGTGGATCCATGAAGAGCACAAGGAGGCGCACTAATGCATAAGGGGTGTTACAAAACATGAAGGAGGTAGCATTAGGTGAGAGAGAGGTTTCAATAGGGTCATAAATATCATAGAAGCACAAAAATATGGATGAATGGAGGACTGGGGCACACTTGTGGAGGCACAAATCAAGGAGGTGGAAGCTAAATTCTAGCTTACAACTCCTAGAATCTAGAGAGAGGGCTCATAAATGAAAAAAAAAACAAAAATAGGAGGGAAATTATCCCAAGGAGGGTGCACTAGGAATGAGGGTCCCACTAAGGTATGCATAAGGTGCAGTAATGTCCATAAAAATAAAAAATGGGGTCCGTTGTACAATGTTTGGGTGACCAACACTACTAAAGTCATCAAGGCACAAAATGAACCAGGATGGAAAACTATTATCCAACAACAAGTTCTAAGGTTCTATGGATTTCCCCCATTCCCCCTTACACCATGAGATCCATGGTCTCCCATACTCTTTTAGTTTCCTATGTTGAGCCAATTGTTTATTTAATTAATAGCAACAACATTCAATGATAATAACAACATTAACATTAATAATGATAATACCAAAATCACATCATCAAACAAATGGGAATAATTCCATAGCCACATTAACCAATAGAACATAAGTCCATAGTCAAATAAAATACCATAAGTAAGGGGCTTAACAACTGGAGTATTACATCTATCTTTCAAAAATATGACATCCAAAATGACCTACTGTACAAAATGCTTTCTCAACATATGCATTGTAGTTCTAATACTCCAATTCAATCCTCTAAGAAACCATTTGTTTCAAGCATACAAGAATATCATGACATTAGAAGACAAATTAATGAATATTAACAATCAATAACGAAATAAATCATAATAACAAAGAAAACAATCCAAGCACACTTTTTTTTTTTTGGAGGTGTAGACAGAGGAGACAAATTTACAATAAAAGCAATTTACCATGGCTTATTATTGCACTTTTATAACAATCAAATTCAAAGTCATCCTTTGAAAAAAAAGGAATCACAGTTGCATTCACTGGAAAAGTTGCATACAATGCAAATGCAACGACAATACAATATTCAACCCTACGCCTCCCATTGAACTTATCAAACATGCTTCCACTAAACTCTTGTACATTGGATCTATTGACCAATGAATATAAATAGATTTGGTTCTTTCTTGTAGATGAACCATCATTCATCGGTTCTCAAATGTTATATACCATTGAAAAATGATTATGAGAAATTTTTTAGACTCCACCAAAACTATTTGGAAATCTTGACATCATATTCTGTGGTGACCTTTTCCAAGCACAACCTTTACATGATTCTTGGATTTTTGAGCAGCCAAGGTCACAACAAGGAAAAGTTCCATATATCTTTTGGGTAGAAAATGTCGAATATTAAGCATAATATAGCATTAACTTCTTAAACAAACATTGCTATAACTGCCCACATAGGATCCAAAATTCCCTTATCTTTTCCATAGAAACAAATATGTTCAAGGACACAATAAAAAAATGTTTTCTGTTTTCCAAACAAATCCATTTACATTATTGGCAAATGGAAGAAAAAACTAGATTCGTTCGAAGAAAATACATACATAGAAAAAAAATTGCATTTGCCTTCAACAATTGTACTAAAACAAAATATGCTCATTGAATTAATCGAGGGCAAATATGCAATTCAAGATGGCCTAGTTAATGGAGCCGAGGGCATATTCAAATATTACACAGAAGGAGCAATTGATATCTTTTGGATTGATTTTTTAGATCCAACAATTGCATCCATCCAATGACCTACAATGCAACATCTATATACACACACCTTGCATCCTGCAAAATTGGAAACCTATCAAGGCATGACCCTCATGCAATTAAACAACTTGGACTTGTCTACAATGCGCTTCCCCATGTCAAAAATATCAAATTACTTTACCTCATAAATAAATTAAACTAGAAACATTTCCCTATTTGCCAAAAAGTCGCTATTGAAACAAATAAATTTAAAAACGATTCTATTTGACAATTTGAACATGGATTACAAGAAACAACATGACATAATTCTTTGCTCATATGTTCACTGAACACATGAAGCTTGCTATTCATATGGAAGATGTTATCAATGACTATATGAACTAATGCAAGAAGATATTCTGTGTTTGCAAAAAACTCATATGCATTTAATGCCAAAAGAAACCATCTTTACCAAAAAAAAACAGTGTTTATCGACATATTGTTTCAATGACATTCTGGCATGTTTAAGAAAAAACATGCTAATCAAGCAGTCACAAAATCATGTAAGAAAATATGTTGAGCAAAATGTCACCCACTTACAAATAAACAATAATTCTTTTAGACTACTTAATATTTATAACACGCCACATTCTCCACTCAATACTCTTTTTAACTTTTTGCACACCATGTTATTAGACATTGAGAAAAATGAACAAATAGTGATTACTGGTGACTTGAACATGGACATGTTACAAAACAACGTATCTCAGAAAAATTTCAAGTTATTCATGGAAATACACAACCTGAAATTGTAAACAACAAAACCAACAACAAACCAGGGCTCTATGCTTGACCAATTCTGGACAAATTTGCAAAATGGTCATGTTACCTTCAATGTTTTTTATGCCTATTGAACTTATCATTATGAAAGTTGTCTTTCAATCCTTATGAAGTCTAAAACTTTTTTATTCTCTATATTGGATAATAGAAAATTTGTCTATTCCTTCTTATCAGATCCATAACCATGCTCTAGATAAAAAAATTCTCTTTTTTTATTAGTCTAAATAGATTTTGCATAATTGTGAAAAATTCAAAATTAATGCTTATGTATTTTCTCACATCTTCAATGCATTTAAACTAGATTTAAGCTCTCACAAAATCTGCCAAAAATGACCCATTCTACAAAAAAACGCCAGCAATACATTGAAATGCTCTCTCATGTCTCCATTATTTTCAAGTATGCATCACCAAATCACTCTTTTACAATAAGTTCTTTTTCATCACCATACAATTGCTATTTTGAATATCAAATTTGTTTCCTTAATATTTCATTTTTTTCCTTCGTTCTTGCTTCTTTATCTGTGCCACAGTAAAAGTTAAAAAAATTCTGAGTAAATGTCTAGTAAATCTTTATCCAAAAGAGCTTGCAGCAGCTCGCAAAGTACAATGCAACAACCATCCAATCATGATAGACAAAAAAGGAAAAATCATATCCATTGTTTTTAAATCTTCTTCTATCATATGACATATATTGAAACAAAAGTATGAGAGAAATATTCATATGTCACAACTCTGGTCCAAAATCTTGTCAACAATCAAACAATGTTTTAAATACTAATATATGTCACTATTCATGTCTTTTGTTTATTAACAATTGCAGACTTAAACGAGCATCATTGCAACCATATTCTGTTATCCAATTTTCTTCAACAACGCACAGCGGCTTATTTTAAGGTGATGTATTGGCATTGTATGGACACAGGACAAACAAAAATGCAAAGTTGCCTAGTAAAGCACAATTGGTTCATTTTGACTTAGTGGATAAAGATAGAAAATGACTATAAAAATCAACATCAACAATAATTTCATCCCCATTTTGTTTGATAACTTTTTCCCTAGTGCCACTGCCCGAATCACAAACTTTGCAGTAAAAACAAAGGAGTGTATGACAGAGGATGTGCAAAATATTACATTATGTTACAGGATAATACTACAATAAAAAACATAGAACAAGTTTGCAAACAACGTAGACTTACGCCAAATGCCAATATAAATTAGTCACTGACATCAAAAAATGCATATTATGTTGGTTTTGTTGCAACGATTATCACAAGATTCCAACGAAACAACAAACAATACATGAGCTAAATATCAAAGATTTAGAAACAATAAATGAAAATGCAATCGCAAGTATGATTTTGTTTAATGTAAATTATTTGCTTCCTCATTATATTGCATTTTCTTTTTTCTCCATTGCTTTTCAAATATACAAATAACTCTAGTATTTTCATTTAAAAATAAATAAATATTGATTTTAAATATGTTTCAGTTATACATAAATGAGGCTTATAAAGAACTTTTCTTGCAAATACAACAACAGTTGGCATGCACTACCATGCCAATGTACTTCTTCAAGAACGTTGCAAGAAATGATCCAAAAAGAAACAATGCCATGCACTTTTCTTTAGCAACAATTGTCGACGCTCTTGATGATGAATTTGCAAAGGAAAATTTGGTCTCAATTATCTGATCAAACATCCAGGTATCTATTCACTTTCAACCTTTTTTCATGGGTTTTTCCACCTTTGCAGATAGTCTTTTGACTTTTATTTCTGTTTTTTATTTTTTCCAACAAAATAACCCAAAAAATAATATATATATATATATATATATATATATATATATATTTATAGTTACAAGGTCTTCTTCTCAAAGCAAAAAAATGTGTTTTCACCTCTATTTCAACAAATCTGCAACAAATGTCAACAACCACTGGCCCACAACTCATTTGCATTGCATAGCTTGCAACATCGTGCAAATATGAGCACAATCCCAAATGCATTCTAGTAATGGAAGATGGAACAATGGAATGCACATTGCACAATCCACAACTTAAATAATTTTTCCCAATGATCGCTGCAATTTCTTATGAATATTACACAAAAAGAATTTCTTCCACAGTTTTCCACTTACATCAACTATGCCAAAAAAGGTTATTCACATTGACAATAGATAAGTATACCACTATCATGAAAAATTGTGACAAGCATTTTGAATAGAGGAATGCATTTGTATTTCATCCCTGAACTCTCGAACCTGTAAAACAATCCATTCTGCAAAGTCTATAAAACATTTTCTGTACACAGATTTGGTATTATAGTGGAATTGGCTTATAATGGCTTTTTGATAAGACATAATAAAAATCTAGAAAGATTGGTTCAATGACTTTATTGTCTTAGATTTTTGTTTCAATGTTTTATTTATGAACTCGAAATGTCTAATCAACATTAAAATTAGAACTGCAATTTAGTTTTAATATATCTTCCACTTAAAAATAGAATTACTAATATAGTTTAGTAAATAGATTGAACACCAAAGTTTGTGGAAATTTCTGACAATGTATACATGTTTTCATATTAAATTAGTTAATAGAGATAAAAGCTATTGATTTTGATAGAAAGTATATGCTTGTATAAGAAAGTACAAATATTAGACATATATTTTATTGATGCACTTGCATTTTGTTTCATTCTGGCTATAAGAGATTATGTTTTACTTGAAAAAGCAAATTTTTATTATCATATTTCTAATATTTATTTTCACACATGGATTTAGTTTTGTAAATGAAATGTAATTTTACCATATTTATAAAGAGACATGGGAGCCATGGTTCATGTCTTTTTTCCTATGCCTTTGAATAAATTTATGGTAATTTTTACATTTTAAAGATTTCAAATTACTCTTTCCTTGAAGTTACAAATGCTAAACACTTAGTGAACTGTTTTTCAATCTGGTTCTTACCTCACATCTTATCACTTCTACCTTATCAATTATCTACTCCTATTCTAAATTAATTTAACCTATCCCTGCATGGAGCGAAATTGAACTAAGAGTAATAAGCTGAAATGTTCGGGTAAATTTAACAGATAGCCATTAAAATAAACATTCACATTTACAGCATAAATTATCAAAGATAACTCTGATATTAATTGAATCAAATTATTACTCTGTTACACATAAACATTTGCATGAAATAAAGAGACATTCGTCATCATTGAAATAATTCGACAGAATCATAAAGATATCAGAGCATGATATGTGCCAAAAAAAAAAAAAAAGAGTATGTTGCAACAATCACACGTTCCAGGCAAACACCGATGCAAGCTTTTCCCCAACGAACCAGTCTTTTCTCATTAGCAAAGAAATAGTTCTTTTACAAAAATGCCTCCAACATATAATTCACCAGCAAAAATGCCTTGCCAGACTAGAGATGTAATTGGCCTACATGCCAGTCTCTTCAAAAATAATACTGCATTGTGCCGGTTCTAAAACTTTCAAAGATATTTCATGATATGAAAGTTCTGCTTCCACGCTTTTCACTCCTTCTGATGCTGCCCTAAAGCTGTCTTCCAGAAAATAAGCATTAATGGATGCTTGCCCAATCTATTGATGTAGATATTCTTATGTCAACACATCCATCCTTCTAATGTAGTTCAAGTCATCTCTCAACGCATTTTGCAACTCCATCAAACGTTGATCTTTGGCAGGCAAATCATCCATATTGGGGGGTATAATGAGCTGACATTTTTCGTGGATCTCATGAATCCTTTTGTAGAATCCCACACATTTCTCAATAAAAATGGGGATTTCATTATTTAATCTCTTGCGATCTTTCCTGCATAACTCAAGAAGCACCATGTCTAAATTAGAGTCCACAGTCATCTTCTAGGGCAAGTGGTTAGGGAACTCCATTTTTCCTTCTCTCCACGCCATCTGCTTCTTGATCTTATTTCCAGTATTGACCAATTTTTTTTCTGACCCTTAGTGATTCTGTAGCAATCACGTTCATCCTTTCTATCATTATTTTCATCTTGTAGATCTTTCTAGTGAGCAATTATCGCGAGTGACATATTTTCTCCCAAATTTTGTAGGCTTGTTCATGCAAAGGAGTCATGTCCTGTTTCTTATTGTTCACCAGCTCCACCTGTTCTGTCAGTGACTCCTTTTATTTAACCAGTTCATCCATGTGAGCTTTCAACTCTTCGGCTTGTTGATTCGTTGCTGACTCTCTTGTTTCTAATTCACTGATATGAGCTTTGAAGTCACTCATGTCACCTTCCATAATCATTAACTGTACAGTTAATGCCTCCTTCTCCGAGTCCAAATTTTGATATTCATTCAGTAATCTTTCCTTCTCGGATATTATGGCATGTTTCTTTTTCAGTTCTATTCCCTCGCCCCATGCCTTCACCAAGTTATCTTTTAATTTGAGCATTTTTTCTTTATTTCGCTCAATGTCATTCAACGGTTTTTCAACATTATCTGCACATTCCTGTGCAGCTGCTATGCTTACGGAGGTTGTGAATTAGTGTCCTTGTGAGTACCCTCCATGAGAGCGTTCTCCTGGATAGTGACTATATCAGGCTTAGAACCCATCTTTAATCTCTTCTCGGACCTCCTCATGATGGTTTTCCTACTTGAATAAAAAATTATCGTGTCAAATTTGGCCACTGTATGTGGTTTTGATGGGGTGAAAGGGGTTTGCCCGAGCTCTATGAATGGTAGATGTCTTCCAATAAGTGTGACTCCCAAAACCCCACGGGGGATTCAGTCAATAAACCGTTATCATAGCACGTTCGTTCATGGCATATGAAACAATACCCCTAATTTCACTAAATATTGGAAAATACCTTCCAAAATCGTATTTTTTAACCCCCTCCCAATATGCCTTCCCAATTTTAAAAAACCCCTATTTTCACTAGATATTGTATGTATCAATTTTTTCATTAACATTTTTTATACCCCTTTATATTTCTACCTAGTATATTGATATGATACCCCTCTTATGACCCCACATGCATTCTACAATGCACCTTGCTTCTTTCGATGTATATTGTGGATGCACATTACTTCACCCACAATGGAATTACTCAACCACATATCATTATGATTTGCAACATCTAATGGTCTAATGAAGAGATAGGAGATCACTTTTTGTATGTCACTAGAGCCAATGCACATAGTACAACAATTAGATTACATGTTGCAGTTCCTCAATCGCTAACTAATCCTGTTGTGGGCTAGGTATCCAATCCCCCAAGGCCTGTAACAAGCTCTAAGAGGCTTACTAAACCTCCCAAGGACTATAATAGGAATGAGTGGTTGGGTCTTCAAGCCCCCAAGGCCTATCTAGGGCCTATAACAGGCCCTGGAGGCTTAGAGCCTCCCAAGGCTATTGGTAACAACTGGCTGAGTGTTATTGGTAACAATTGGTTGTCAATGACCACTGTCTCTTGACTATGATCGACTAGAAACCCACTTCACCATGAAACCCCTTGCCTCAAGCATGCCTCAAAACGTGATTTCCCTACGTACTAGTAATCCTGAGCCTTGCCTCAACCCAATTTCTAATCCGGTCGTGATCCCGCAATCTCCATTTGGCGGATATTTGTCAGCCCGCCCATATAAAAAAGACCCCAAAGTATTTTTGTATTGTTACACTAAATAAAAAAAACCCTTTTACCCATAATATATAAGCAATATAATTTTTAGGTTTTCATGAATATTTAATACCGCAATATGAATGAACGTGATATTATATTGCCTTCTAGTGAATCCCCCGTGCGAAACCCTTTGTGAATCTATATCCATGTCCTGTACACATGGGCCTCCAATTTCCATAGCTTCCTTGGAATTATCTTCTTCTTCCTTTCTCCTTTTCTACTCAGCTTCTTCCCTTTCTTCTCTTTCTCTTCTTTCTTCTTCCCTTTTCTTTTATCTTCTTCATTTTTAGCAACCTCTCGGCCTCCTTTAGCAACATCTCGTCCTCTTCTCTCTGGATACTTTCTGCTTCCTCCTTTAGCTTTTGTTCTGCTTCCGCCACATGTAGCCTTACGGATTCTTCTCTTTGATTTTGTTGTCTTTATGTTTATGCTGCAGTAGTGGAAGCATGACTAGGGATGGCGCTGCTTTTTTGAACAAAACATTTGTTCAGCTCTATCATGTTACTTTCTCTTCTGTACACTTCTTCATTCTCTACATTCATTATTCATTGTATGATATTGACATTGTCGATTATTCTGTGTTTATGAGTGATTATTGAATGCATGCTTCTTCTTCTTTGCAAATAATATTGAGAGTTAGATTGTGAGTTTGTTACAGTTGCTAGATCCCTGCAGATTATCACATGGTATCAAAGTAGTAAGCAGCTATTCGAATTGCAGCAGTTGCAACATTTCTTTGAGGAGATATCTTTCACTTGTACACCAGAAGCCTCTGCGTTTCCATAGCAAATCCTGGTGCTATTACTTGAATTCATTGGAGAAATCTAGTGACGTCTATTCAAGTGTGAAGGACTTAGTCTATGTGCCAAGTGTCCTTAAGGTAGTGTTCAGTCGAAGTGTAGCATTCTCTATCACCAAAAATTCTCTTGTTTTGTAGGTTTATTCACCCGTTCGGAAACTTCTTGAACTATTCGACTTTCTCTGTTTCAGATGGATCTAAATCTCAGATATTCCAACTATGTTGAGTGGAAAGCCAAGATGGCTCTCTTCATGAGGACCAAGGGCTTCACCCGAATACTCAATGGAACGATGGTAGAACCTCTAAGTGCAGTTGAAAATTCCAAGTACTTGGACAAGCTTGATGAAGCAGTTGGTCTCCTCCTTCTCTCAATTTTTTATGATCTTCACTTCCATGTCATCAATCTTACATCTCCTAAAGAGGTTTGGGACAGAAAGATGATATGAAAGGACACAAATTGGAGAATGAGCTCATATGTTTGAGTCTTGACAGTTTCAAATCTATCAATGCCTTCCTCACCAAGTTCAAAAACTTGATATCACAGTTGGAAAGATATGAGATAGTGAAAGAAGACAAGCAATTATACTTGCCATTCTCTCAAAGATGGGGGAAAACTTCTCATTTTTTATCTCTACTTTCAAGACAACTAGGTTGTCCATTCCAAGATGGAAGTTCCCCTCATTTGATGATTTCATCCAATCTCTTACTCAAGAGGAAGAGAAGTTGATCTCTATGGGAATGATCAAAACCATATTGGATTCATCCCTCACAATTGCATAGAGAGCGAATGGTAAAGGAAAGCAAAAGATTTCTGACAAGAGATTGAATGATACAAGGCCTACAGAAAATCCATACTATTCAGATGGGGCTTCGAACTCAAGGAAGACCAAGCATTCTCAGAAGGGAAAGACCAAGTGCGCCTATTGTTGTAGAGGTTTTCATCCTGAGAGTTCTTGCATGAGGAAGACTATAGATTTGATGGCTCAGTTACTTGAGAAGAACAATCTTCCTGTACCAACATGTGCAAGAAAGAAAGATATTGATACTGAATCTTCTAGATTCGAAGGAAAAGAAAAATGTAATGCTCTCATAGTAAGTGCATCAATTGATTATTCTTTCATCATATATTCAGGAGCATCATGCCACATGGCTTCCTCCAAATATATCTTCTCTATTTTCGAAAGCTCTATTGGCCCTTCCGTCAGTTTGGGCAATGATTCATAAATCTCCTCTCAGGGGATTGGAAGAATCGATCTTCATCATGGTCACTTTTTTGATGTGCTTTATGTTCCTTGTCTTGCAGCTAATGTCCTTTCAGTATTTCAATTGACTCATACTGGAGAGCCCAAAAGAGAGATCTTTACTCCATATGAAGTCGAAGTACAACACATGATTTCAGGGGAAGTCATTGCAAAAGGAGTTGCAAATCAAGAGACAAAGCTCTGTGAGTTTTCACACTTCTTACCTCTCTCAAAGGAGTCTGCTCTTCGCTCTCATACTCATGAAGAGAGTAGACTATCTCATCTCAACTACAAGCTAGCTCGGACTGTGGTTGATGGTCTCCTAAGTGGCAAGTTTTCTCATGGCACTTTCAAAAGTTGCCTAAAAATCAAGGATACACCAAAAGAGATTGAGAAAAAGAGGACTCTTGAAGAAGTGCAAATGCTAGATCTAGATAGACAAGAACCTGAAGATCTAGCATCTGTTGGTCCAACTCCTATTCCAAAATGGGCCTCCACTACTACATCCTACCTTAGTCTTAATGAAGATCCATCATCATCTAGTTCTTCTATTGATTCAAAAGAGGACAACTTGCATATTCTGGAACATTTTCATGACATCAATATTTTTGGATATATTCCTCCTTCGAGTGATGATGAGCATGAGCCAATTTTACTTGCTTCTCCTCATGAGATTTCAGATTCAGAGTTTGAACATGATGATGAGCCAATTTTACTTGAGATTTCAGATTCAGAGTTTGCATGTGATGATGAGTTAGTTTTACTTGCTCCTCCTCATAAGATTTCAGATTCAGAGTTTGGATGTGATGATGCATCTTCACATGATATTTCAGATGGAGATGATGATGAGAGAATGATCTAGGTGGATATTGGTGGCCACCCACCTTTCCAACTGGCTCAAAACAGTTTTATGGCAACTTTGGTATTGTACTATTTTTAGCAGTTTTTCGGGTCGTGAACTTCCGGGGCCATTTTGAGGCCCTAAACGACCTTTTTTGGAAACTCGGGGGGCCAAATGGTTGCCTCTGGCATGCATTTGGGCCCAATCGAAAGTTGTAAATCTTGGATAGACCTTTCCAACGGGCTACCGAGCGCCCCAAACGGAGATCGTATGCAAAAGGTACGACCCCGGGAAGTTGATGTACTAACTTACCCAAACGGGGCCCATATGACTTTTGGCGCTTCATCTCCTAGGGTTAGGTTTTTGGATGTCTAGGGTTTTTGACATTCCTGTTTATTGTAAAAGGCCTTGAAAGCCTCATTGTAACCATCTTCTTGTGAAATGAGCACAGCCGTCACATCTCTTCTCAAAGATAAGCCGCCACCATTCCAGCAAGCTTGTTTTCCGCTGCATTTTACAGTTCTAGCTTATTTCCTTATTGAATAGAAAACCAGTTTTACTGTATCTCTGTTATTTTGTGGTAAGCATCTGATAATAATCTGCATTCATTTCGTTCTACTCATAAAATTCGGATCAGAGAATGCTAGACCCAGATCCACAAGAACCTGAAGGTCTAGCAACTGATGATGAAGATGAGCGAATGGGAGATCCAGATCCATAAGAACCTGAAGATCTCTCACTCGGTTGGCCTCCTCTTCCTCGATGGGAATCCATTGCTCCCAGATCATCCAGATCAGAGTTTTAGCATGGGAGGTTTCATCCTTCTTTCTTTATTGATCCTCTTCTTCGATGGGAAACCACCTCTCCCCGATCTGCCAGATTAGAGTTTTCACATGTAAGGATTCATCCTTTTGAAATTCCTGATCCATTTCGTATCTATCGATCCTTCTTTGAGAAAGAAGGACACTTACCTCCTTTAAAGGTGAGAGATGATATGCTTCATTATCATTCTCCTATCTATTTTGAGGGAGGGCTTTATTCCCACTGGGTTTTCCCTCTTTCCTCACTCAGTTTATTTTAGACTGATTGTATGGGGTGACCTTTGGTCTTAGTCACCAAGGCCCTATTTTTTGTTTTTGGTTATTTCCTCATAGTATAGCTTGCGGGCGGGTGTTGGAATATTCACACCATCATTTTTATATTTTGCATGCTTGCATGAAAAACTGTATGTTGCATGCATCCAGTCATCATCATGGTTGTCTCCCCAGCACCTAAAGCTTGCTTTTGGCTCTCCAGAGCCTGTCTTTAGCCCTCATTTGGCCTCCTACCTATCTAATGTTCCCTCATTGACTTATTTGCTTAGCAAGTGTGCCTTTCTCACCTACCACTATCAGTTAGAGTGCCCTTGCTCACCTACCACCAATTATCACTCAGTTAGGGCGCCTTATTTCACCTACTGGGAGTTATCATTCAGTTAGTGCATTTATTGAGTAGTTCTTCCACTGATTTCTCATGTTGACTGCTTGTAGCTTCTAGTTATATATTTCTGTAGTTCCACTTGAATATTTGATAGCCTCATGTGCCCCCCTTGGAGTCTGCATTCCCTGATTTAAGCCTAGATGGTTCTGTTAGACTCAGTTAGACACACTTGACTGACTATTACCATTTATGACTGATACTATTGACTGGATGATGTCTCCATTGTTATCCAAGCTATACTTTGAGTTAGATAGCCTCATGCACCCCACTTAGAGTCTTCATTCCTTGATTTATGGCTAGATATCTCTATTAGACTCAGTTAGACACACTTGACTGACTCTTACCACTTATGATTGATACTACCTACTGGTTGATGCCTCCATAGTTATTCATGCTAGACTTTGAGATTAGAATTCGAATGCCCTACTTGGCTAATTCGAATCCTATATGATGCCTCATCATTGATTATTGCAACACATTTTCTACGTTCATTATTCATTGTATGATATTGACATTGTCCATTATTCTGTGTTCATGAGTGATTATTGAATGCATGCTTCTTCTTCTTTACAAATAATATTGAGAGTTCGATTGTGAGTTTGTTATAGTTGCTAGATCCTTGCAGATTATCACAGCCAGACTATATGAGATTATGTCTTCCCAGTTAAACACAGTGTCGTGGAATGCTATGTGATAAATTAGGGGTACCCAATTTAGCTTGTAGATGCTTCCATTCGCTCTGCCGAAAATTATGCTTAGCATCATAGCTATAATTCTAAATGGGGTTCTCAAGCTTTGAATTTCATACTCCCCACTTGATTTCAGCCTTAGTTATTTCCTTGAGACTACCATATTTTTAGCATACTCGAAGTGGTCCATTTTTATACTCTTGACCTAGTCTTTGGTCATCATGAACTTTGGCGGTGGCATTTTATATGTTGTTGTTATGTGACTTGGATGGAAATATGCAAATACTTTCCCTTTTGTGTTTGAGATGATACTTGTGCTAACATCCACATAAGGAAAGATCCATCTCATGACTTCTAAGCAAGGAAAAAGTTCTAGATGTGTGGCTGCTTTGGTGATGCCCGATTTCTTAATATTTTGGTACAAAATCATCTCTTCGAGAGATGCATCAGGAATATTCTTATCTTGGATCATTTGATATATTTCTCCCCACTTGTATTTTGGGGAAATTCCCGTTACTGCTCTAGTATCTTCAAACAGGGTTTCTATCGTGGTGTCAGCTACTACTTCTACATTCGACTCTGATTCAGCTGTCTTGGACTTCCTCTTGGAACTCCTTCTTTCCATCTCTAAATCCTGATGAAAACATTGGAATTAATGTGTAAGCAAAAATCTGTAGAAAATCTCCCATTCATATTATTAACAATAAGTTGAGTTAAGAAACAATTACTTTCATGTTGTCAAGCATTTGCTTTGCTTCAACAGTAAGGAGTTGTGTGGAAATTAATATGCAACTAAAAGTGTATGCAACATCATTTCAAAGATATTCTTTCCAAAGATTTCCATTAATCTTTGTCAACCAAAATAATCATTTTCTTCATAAGAATGGTGGGGGGTTAATGATTTGGTAAAAATGACTTCGGGGTTACTCAAACTTTTAATCTTGCTTGAATGAATTCTTCCCTTAATTAAAATCACATTATTTCATGGGCATAACACATTCAAGCTTAAAACAACGATCGGTAAGAAATAGAAGATGAGTTTGGCATCGAAAGAGTGACTATGCGGGGTGTTGTGTGGGCTTGGAAAACATGATGGTTTCAACAGGGTGTAATAAGACGACATCCAAGGCCGACCCTCTGCAAGGGTAAAATCTATGATGTGCCAAGCCGGAAAACACAGAAAAACTCTATTATCCATGGCCAAAATAACCCCCCCTTACGCGGTTATGTCCACTAAGAAGAAAAAACGAGGGTTATGCGACCAGGTGGTAAATGTGAGCCAGAGCGAACTGTCGGATAGGAATAACCCTAGCTGGGTGAGGCCAGGGCACCCTCTTATAGGAAAACTCTAAACCTAACAACCAAAACCAACCAATTTGTCCTAATGTATCACAATAGCATGTGTAAACCGGTGGTAAGGAAAGACCAATGTCTCATAAGAGGCCAAAAATACCAAAAAGAACAAAAACAATGCCAACTAAAAATTGAAAACGAGGGCATGGGGTTTCCTATCTGTCACTTGTAGAATGGATGTGAAGTCAAGCTCAATGGCGTTGGGTGCTTGGCATCTAGCGACTCATGGAGGGAATTTCTCAAGAACGACATTTTCCAAATGTAAATTAAAAATGGTTTTCTTCCCTATATATAACTTTAAAACTCCCTGGCAATAAATGCGAATGGGAAAGTTGGTGGGGTCATTAATGACCGAACCCCGTTTTGGCGTGGAATTCCTTTTTCCTACGTCGCTTCCAAAAAATGTTTTGCGCCAACCGTTTTGGCGTGAATCTCTTAGTTGCAACAAAACGCGTCAGCGGTGTTCTCAACCTTGTGCCGATGTCAGCTTCATCTAGCGACTTTTCATCGGAGCGAGTCAACGCCTCTTGCGATTTTACCGCGACCATTTCAGAGTCAGCTTGTGAGTTTCATCGGTGTCACTTCACGAGTTTCACCGACCTTTTATTACCGCTTTTGTGGTCTTGTATCGGTGCTCGCTGCTTTCTTCATCGGTAGGTTTCACGTTTCTTCGACGTCCATCGCGGAGTTGCTACGAAATGCGTCGCGGCATTTACCATTCTTCGCCAATTTCTTCTCACTGGGGATTTTTGGCCTAACTGGCATTTTCATGTTGATGCATTTCGGCATCACTAAGGTTTTAACGCTGAAACGATCATTGTGACTTGACTATTTCCTCCAACCAAATTCACAATAAAAATTATCTAAGTATTGGGATGCGACCTTGAAAACACTCCGACCGTTTCAGTGGCACTTGCCGAGTTGCTCCGACTATGTCGGCCCAAATCGCCAAGTTGCTCCAACTATGTCGGCTCAAATCTACGAGTTTCTATGAAACAAGGACTTCATCCAAAAAACCAACTTTTGCTCTGACCGTGTTGGCTCAACTTGCCGAGTTTCTCCAAAACAAGGACTTCATCCAAAAACCAACTTTTTCTCCAACCATGTTGGCTCGACTCGTCGATTTTCTCCAACTGTTTCGACACAAAACGCTAGTTATACTTATAGCCAAAAATTAGCTTTCTTCACTTGATTCTTAGGAAACAATATAAGTGTCGAGGGTGATATTCTTTAGGATGAGTTGAACTCTAAGACTACTCAAAAAATAGAAGGAGGGGTCTACAATTTTTAGAAAATTTTGGGGATTAGGTCGCAACAGCAACACATAGTTTGAGTTACTCATATTTGATAAATAGTTTACATGGCCAATAAGAAATATGGTAGCAACTTAGGCCTTCACATTTTTGTCATATATAAGGTTTTGAGGAGTGTATACATTGACCATGATCTCGATTCCACTTCCATCAATGGTTAATAGATTTACTGATACATCTGACTACACTTCCATAGCTTTACAAGCCCTGGCCATTGTATTTAGATTTTTCCTATGAAATCTAAATCAATTCAACAAGTTTTTTTTCATAGCATTATCCATTGAGTATTGCAAAAAAAATTGGCCAATTCAATCATTTCTTAGAGAGGTTAAAAATACCATAAAATTATATACATTGGCAAATCCATAAGCTTAATAGAGTGTTGCAAACAAAATAGGTTGCAAATTTTGAGTTTGAAATAATTCCCCTTTACTAGTTCACATCCATTTAAAATAAACATATATAATTTACAAGTTTTCACTTTATCAACACATAGGGACATGGCCACCTTGTGGCTCTTGTAATATGATAGAGCTTTGTTTTCGCATTAAAAGTGTAGATTCAATATAGTTAAAGTAAGATAGTTGTTTTGTCTTTTATTGCATACTTTAAGGTTATTTGGATGTTAGAGGTCATGCATACCTTATGTTTTCAAACAACGAATCCCTCAAGCTTGAAGGATGGGACTATAATCTAGGCTAGGGATAACACTCACTTGGAAGATGTTGTCACGAGGTTTATACAAAGATGAGAAATATCCCAAATTCCCCTTGGGTCAGTTTGATTCCCTTCTAGGTGGATCCCACCCTCAACCCCTGACCCATAGGAATTGAACAAGTGACATGTGGGGACTTAACCACCACAATTTCCAACTTCCCTACCACTGCAGGATAGGATAAACATACTTGATATAACTTTTTATTTGCTACTTTTATCCGCATTCCTTTGTGCCTTCTAAAAAATTCCTAACTATATATATATATATTTCTTATTATACTTATGATCAGTCTCTAGAGACTGCAGTCTGCTTGAGCTCGTAAGTCTGGTGCAACCTGTCTACACCTATGTCAAACATGGATGCCTCCTTAGGAGGGGGTCAATCCCCCTCTCTTGACTTAGATGGTGTTTCCTTTCATGCTCTCATCACTTCTCTTCGAAAATTTGCTTAGAAGGTGACCCCTTCTTATTTTGTCAAGTGCTTAGAGAACAATCTATAGGTCTCTTTTCCTACCTATTCCTCTTATCATATGGATATGGAATTGGTGGAGTGAGGTCTCATTGGGAATTTCATGGGAATTTGGCCCTCACCAAGATCTATGGATATCTAGATCCAAAAGAACTAGCATGAAATGATAAAGGGGAAAATGTCTCACTTCTTTTGTGGATGAGGGTTTTATACTTTTGTATTTGAAACCAAAGATGATCGAGATATGAATTTTAGAAATGGCCCATACTTCCTTATTAATCGTGGGATGTATCCAAATAGTCAAACTCTTGATTTTGACCTGAAGCTTGATGTTCCCTTAGCAGACCCATTATGGGTTTATCTTCCTTATTTGTCCCTTCACTGCTGGGGACATGAATCACGTCGAGATATCAGTAATGTTTTTGGTAAATTCATTGACAAAGAATAACCAAATATTGGAATGATTGCATGTGAATTTGATCTAGAGAAAGGCATCTCGAAAGCAATTTGGATAATCATTGACAACTGGAAGCACCTGCAAAAGCTTGACTATGAACATATCCACTTCGAATGCAAGGATTTGCATGAATACAAACACTTCACAAAACACTGTAAAAAGGATTCCACACCCTCTCAGACAATTCCAACCATGGAGGATCAATGGAAAACTATAAAGAAAAATATGGGTTCTAGAGAAAATCAACAAGAAAGTGTTGGAAAATTATCTTATCCCTTGACCTCGGTGTGTATTCCTTCCTCAATGCTTCCCCATCCTCTAGTATTACCCCTCTTGCTATTTCATCCCTCGAGTACTCCCCTATCCTTACAACTAACCCATTTGAGTCTTTACTTATTGAGGACCCCTCTACTAAAGATTTACCTAAAGCTACTTTTTCCCTTTCACCTCTTTTAGTTTCCTCCCTCATTGTCCCTTCAGTGGATCATCCTCCCTTTCCCGCTCTTTCCTCCTTATCCCTTTTTAATTCTTTCCCTGAGGATGGTATTATTATCTCGGATCATATGGAAGAGATTGATCATTTTGTTATTGTCTCCTAGCCTACCCTTAAGGGTGTCCAAACTAGGAAACAAGCTCAACAGTATATGGAAGTGGATGAACAATAAGAAGAAGTTGAGGAAGAAAAACAATGTCGGAAGGTAGGCATAAATCCGAATAAATATTTTCAGGAAGAAATTGTGAATAAAGAGAATATTATAAGGTTACAAACTACCCTGGAAAAATATCTAGGAACCAAAATAAAACTTACAAACCCAAAAAGCACCTGAGGTTCTCAACCCAACAGCTTGCATGGAAATAGTGCCAAACCCACAACTAGTAAATATTGAAGGTGGTCTCTTGGAATTGTAGAGGCATGGGAATCTCATATAAGGACAAATCCCTAAATGGTCTCATTAAAGAATAAAGACTAGTTGTCCTACTTCTCTAGGAGAAAAAAATCAAAGGAGACTAGTATCTTAAAATTAAGTCAGAAAATATGGAAGGCAACCAATGGGGTTGCATTCAATTCCCATGGAACATTGGGATGGATTTGCACCCTTTGAGATACATCCATTCTCTTTTTGGTGATGACCCATTGAACACGTCATTGGTTACTGAACAGGATTCACCACCGACAATCAAGTAAAGTGATAAACGTCTTTAATATTTATATGTCAGTTATCTATAAGGATAAAGAAATCTACTACCAATCATTATTAAATATTAAGAAATCATAATTTGCGAAGGTCTGTCTGGTGTTTAGGGATTTCAATGTCACCATCTCAAACAAAGAGAAAAGAGGGTGGAATATTGTTCGTGAACCCTTCCGATAAAATATGGAGGATCTCATCTCTAAATGGGATCTAGTTGACATAAAACATCATATGGGAAGGTACACTTGGTCAAACAAGAGGACATGTCTAGGTCACATAGCAGCTCGCCATGACATATTTTTAATAAAGAAAAATTTCCTTGACACGGGAGCAATTCCCTCCTCTCGAATCATCCCTTCAAGAATCTTGGACCATAAACCAATATCTTTGAACATCAACCAACCTTAAAATTTTGGTCCTCTCGCCTTCAAATTCAGTTCTATCTGGTTGCATAATCCAACAATGATGGTGATCATTGAGACTGCTTGGAAGGGATTCATTAATAGATCGCCAATATACATATGGGAGAAGAAACTTAGAGCGATCAGAAAAGATTTAAAAGGCTATGTAAAGAATTCATTTTCTCACCTGGACAACACAAAGCATAAGATTAAAAGGTGGTTGGAGGAAATTCAAAAAAAAATTGAAATAGGAGAAGTGGCATATCAACTAATGATGGAAGAGAGATAAATATGTGCTCAAATATACAAAGCGATTAGGAATTAGGAAGAGTCATTTAGGCTCAAATATAAGAGTCTATGGATCCAGGAAGGAGACAAAAACACTGCTTTCTTTCAATGCCAAGTTCGTGATTGAAACCTGAAAAACACAGTAACTGAAATCATATTGAGTGATGGTACTATTGGAAGCATCTTTGCGGAAATATGAAGGGGAATCCAGGTGGCATTTTGAAAATTTATATACTAAAGAAATCTAATTTGAGCATAGATCAACAAAATCCATGCCAAAGCATATTCTTACTCTTATCTCTTAAGAAGACAATGAGACATTGAGAAAAAACATTGAAGACCAAGAAGTGATTGATGTATAATGGGGATTGTCTCCAAAAAACACCTCTAGACTGGATGGCCTACCCATTCAATTTTAGAGCGCCTACTAGCATATTATCAAATTTGATCTGATTAGAATTCTTTGATATTACCACAATAAGCGAAATTTGGGTGGTAGCATTGATTCCTCCTTTATAACTCTCATCCGCAAGGAAGCCAATCCATCATCGTTTCCCGCTTCAAGCCTATCTCTCTTTGTAATGCTTCTTGCAAAATTCCTGCAAATATCATAGCCTCCATCATGATGAAACATATCATAACATGAATCATCTTAGATAACATGGGGGATTTTATGCCCAAAAGACAAATGATGGACACTATTATTATTTTCCAGGAGGTGATTCACTCCAACAAGGTGAACAAGGAGAGAGGGATGATTATTAAAATAGACATGGCCAACATCTTCGATTGGGTAAGGAATTGTTTCATCGTTGATGTTTTGAGAAAATTTGGTTTAAGTGAGACTTTTTTTATGATGGTAAACTATTATATAAGCACCCCCTGGATCGCCCCCTGGTCAATGGAATGACGACATGCTTCTTCAAAGTTAAAAGGGGCATCTGGAAAGGTTTTCCTATCTCCCTATTGTTATACATCATTATGGTTGAAACACTAAGAAATTTTTTTGAAGAGGATCAAGTTCATGGTAGGCTCATGGAAATCACCTTTTTTCAAGGAATCAAAGGTATCAATTACTCCCAGTTCGCGGATGATACTTTTTTTCTATGCATTTATCATAGAAAGAATATTCTAGGATTTTCTATATGACTTCCTCAATTCCTCAAGAGGATATTTCAATAAAACAAAGAGCCATATTTATGGTTGGAATGTAAGTTCCCTAAAACTTCAATCTATAGCTTTAATATTTGAATTCCAAGGATATGAGAAATGGACATATTTTAGTTACCTAGGGGTGCCCATTTCATTGGGAAATACCACAAT
The DNA here is from genome assembly GCA_027924585.1 of Larix kaempferi. NCBI lineage: Eukaryota > Viridiplantae > Streptophyta > Pinopsida > Pinales > Pinaceae > Larix > Larix kaempferi. The sequence goes on along the minus strand of BSBM01001456.1, from coordinate 3,339,501 downwards.
TGTTAATTGGAGTGGAGTCATTGGGAAAATTAAAAGAAAAATGCAACAATGGGGGTCACAATGGCTAAATCCATCAAGGTGAATTGTTCTTATCAAATCTACTCTATCAACACTCCCAATTTACCAATGTTATGCATTGATTTCTCACATATTGGGCATTCTTCATCAAATAGAAAAAAAAATAAGGAAATGACTATGGAAAGGTGGAAAAACTAACACGAAAAAATTCCACCTTATAAACTCGAACAAAATAAGGCTTCCAAATGCTTATGGAGGTCTCAGAATCAAAGAACCTAAGATGATGAACTATGCTATGGGAGCCAAGCTAGTCTAGAGGCTTGTCTCCAGAAGAAAGGATTGGTGGAAGTAAGTCATTCACAATAAATACCTTCAAGTAACAAAAACTTAATGTCTAGACAGACCATTGAAGTACTGTAAAGGATCTTATATATAGAAATTTATAAAAGCAAGTTGTCCCTTAATTCAAGAACACCTCACCTAGATATGTGGTAATGACAAGCATATTATCATTTGGAAGAACAACATAGAATACAATCCTCCTCTTGAACAACAAACAAAGTTGAGGGAACTCAAAAATTGGTTTCTCTATGCCAAAATGCATAAGAGAACCACCACCATTTATTCATGGAGTGTCCTTTCACTATTCAATCTTGGGAGATCACTCTTGAAGGAATAAAGGTGTTGATGTATATGTAACTTCGGAATGTATTTCACATATATGTATATTGTATTCCTATAGAGATGGTATTATTCCTCTATAAGGAAGTGTCGTCATTTATATTGTAAGTGTCGTAACTTATACTTGATGGGTTATTAGACCACCTTGTTTGGGGTCGGCCCTGTATAAGTCATGTGGGTCAAAGGGTTATTAGACCACCCTATTGGGGGTCGGCCATGTGGGTCAAAGGGTTATTAGACCACCCTATTGGGGGTCGGCCCACTCAGCATTATTTTATGTGGTTAAGTTAGAGCCGACATGAGTTAGGTAAAAAGGCAAGTCAAGTCAAGTATAAATAGAGTGCGGGAGGCACTCTATTTGCTCACTCACTTCTCACACATGCTCTCAAGGAGGAGAGGCGCACTTATGGAGGAGGAGGATTGCTGCTAGGTTATGGCTATCTCTATTGGTTGGTTGTATCATTGCTCTATCTATCTCTGAGGAAGTTATTGGGGTTTTTCACCTTTATGGTTTTCCCCAAGTAAATCTTTGTGTCTCTTGTGTGCTTGCATTATTGTCTCCATGATTGATATGCTGTAGATATGTTGTACATGTTGTTCTCTCAGTTAAGATCCTAGATCATATTGAAGTAAATTCTGAAAATTTAACATGGTATCAGAGCTAGCCTGAAAGAAGGCATGATATGGCATGTATGACACTTGTTGCACTTACGATGCTAGGGCTTGATATAGCAAAAACCAGTCATCGTAGCACTTTCGCTATAAATCCGTTTTGGCGAATTTTTCGGATCTGAAATTGTTACAGGCCGAAGCTAAGATATCCAGGTATCTTGTGTCCAAAGGACAACCTCTAGTTCGTTGTACTTTGTGATTTATGATCTGTACAATATAGGGTTTCTGCCTCTTCCAGATCTGAGTCAAAATCAGGTGACCTTGGGAAAAAGGTCATATCTTGGGCTAGGAAGATCCAAATGAAATTTCGTAAAAAGTGACAGGTAGTACACAGTCTGCACTATCTCAGAAAACTTTTTCAGAGGCCGAAGTCGAACCAGTGACACGTGGCACGCCGTACAAGTTCACTCTCCTGTATTATCCCATAAACAGGTCACGTTGCGACATTTGGCATAACTCTCTCTCAGAGAGTCCAATTGAGGTCAGACCTGTCAGGATGGAAAGGTAACAGGCCGAGATATCTCAGAAAACGTTTTCAGAGGCTGAAGTTAAAACAGTGACACGTGGCACGCCGTACAAGTTCGCTCTCCTGTTTTATCCCAAAACAGGTCACGTTGCGACATTTGGCATATCTCTCTCTCAGAGAATCCAATTGAGGTCAGACCTGTCAGGATGGAAAGATAACAGGTCAGGCTATCTCAGGAAACTTTTTCAGACCCTGTGGATCAAAAATTTCGGAGCTACACCAGAAACAATCAGGTACATATTTCTGTCAAAACAGAATTATTTTTTGGTACCTTCATTCATGGCTTCCGGAATTTAGGGCTTTGGAGAAAGTTGGAATTTTTGTAATCGGAGACCACGGCTGGATGCTACTCATCAAAATAGAAATTTAGAGACCAATATCAGAATTTTTGGTTGGGCAGAAGGCCGGGCTTGATTAGACCCTAGTTCGGGACTTTGATCAGAAAAGTGGAAAATTAGGGCTTCTGTAAAAATGGGAATTTTTGAAATCTGTGACCACGGCTGGAAGCTCCTCAGAAAAATAGAAGCTTAGAGCTTTGGATCAAACATTTTGATGGGGCAAAAGAGTGGGCTTCATCAAACCCCAGTTCAGGGTCACATCCAGTGAATCTAGAAGTTTCAAAGGCAAAATTGAGGAGTGAAACTTTGCAGTTTTCAAATTCTGAATATACCAACTTGATCAGCTCATGAAGGCACATATTTCTATCCTATCAGAAGTTTGAAATTCAAAGTTTGAATTTTTGGGGTTTCTCTGACAAACCCATATCCAGCTCAAGGTCCAGTTCTTGCAAATCAAGTGGATTGGGTTAATCACTTGCATAAGTGAAGAAGTTCCTGTTTCAGAGGGAGATGAGGCTAAGGCCTTACATAAGAAGATTACAAGTGATCTCGACAGGTATGACTCATCGAGGTATGTTTTGAGATTTGTTCATAATTAAGTTTATGGTATGCTTGTCTTCATATTATCACGGTTAGTACAATCTTGATTTTAGACTTGTCATATCACCTTAATAAAATTATGAATGCATGATAGAAGTCATTCATTTATTAGGAGTATGAAACTTATGTTTGTACTAACACATTGTGATGTTGTATGAGTTTTATGTTGTCTACTAACATGAAAGGTACACCAAGAAGACAAATCATGTTCTAGTTCAAGAACATATGATCATGAGGACAAAGATTCATCCATTGCCATGGATCTCATAGAAGATCCATTCTCAAGGTATGTATAACTTAGTTTTATAATGGTTAACTTATGAGACATGCAGGTTACTAGCACAAGTCACTAAAGAGAACCAGAAGACATTATGCGGGTATGTTAGACATAAATAGCTAGCATGCTAATCCAGGTATGTTTTTCCTATATCAAGCTAAATTCCTACCTTGTGTTAGGATCTTATACTGTTGTTGATAATAATTATTCATGAAGTCATAGGTTTGAATAATCATGGTTGGATGTATATTATTATAATTGATGATATGACTAACCAGAAGAATCATGAAAGTATAGGCTTGAATAATCACAGGTTTTATGCATTTTATATCTCTTATCTTGATTGATGATTCAACTAACCTGAAGAGTCATAGGCTTGAGTAATTACAGGTTTAGACATGTTATGTTTCTTATGATTTGACTAACCATAAGAATCCTTGAATGCTCATGCTTATTATTTCTGTTTGAAATGATCATGACTATACATGCTTGAGATTATTGTGTTTTAATAGTATACTAATGAATGTATGATTTTATATGAGATCACAAGGATAACACATTCATGATACTAATAAGCATGCATAGGGACCAAGGATGAATATGAGTTCAAGAACAGGTAATTCAGGAAGCAAAGATCACGAGGGAGCACACTCCAGTTGCTCCTGCCAGAAAGCAAAGGAGCACACTCTAGTTGTTCCTGCAAGAAAGCAAAGGAGCACACTTCAGTAGTTTCTGCAAGGATGCAGATATTCAGAGGGAGTTGATCATCTCTCTACATTTCACAACAGAAAGGTGTAGAAGAAGCTACCTCAGATTAGGACTCCAGCAGCTCCTGCAAGGAAGCAAAGACTCAGAGGGAGTCCACCCAACGAACAAACAAAGATAAGTATTTGAATTGTCATTTCTTAAATAATACTGTTCAATAATGTATATACTGATGTTCCTAGAATTAGGTTGTGTATTATGCATATTAGAATAATTGCATTGATGAACAGTATACTACTAATATGCATGGGTAAGTAGCCTATGGCACTGTACAACATTCCATTGCTACTTATCTAGAATGAAACCTCTTTGCTGACATGTTGGGAGTTGTGCACACTCTTAACAATGTTCTGGTAGAGATTGGAAGGCATCTAGAAAGTTACGGGATATGGATAAATGTTGTATTGAAGCATTGGCTAAGATAATTGCATGACTGTATGGCATATTTCTTTATGTGTAAGAATTTGTTCTGAAAACTATAAGATGTTTTCTAATCATGCAATTTAACTTGTTGTGTAGGAAAGATCATATGCCATCTCCTACAAAAGGACTACAACATTTGTTCCAGCAAGAAAGATATCTATTGAAGATATTGAAGTTCCCAGGATCTGGGATGAAGAAATGGAATGCCATGATCCGTAGATCATGAAGAAGATGTTTGGGATGCAGTCCCAAGACCTGACAGGGAGTCATATGTATGCAGATTGAAGAAAGCCTTGTATGGCTTGAAGCAAGCTCCGAGAACTTGGTATGGTGAAGATAGATTGATTGCCGACACGCAGCGGAAGCTTACTACCGAGTTCGAGATGAAGAACTTGGGGATGATGCACTATTTGTTTTTGGCATGGAGGTGTGGCAAAGTGCAGATAGAATCTTCCTTGGACAAGGGAAGTATGCAGTAGAGATCCCAAAGAGGTTCGGGATGATGGATTGCAAGGCCATGGCCACACCTATGGCATCGAATCTGAAGCTTCCATGTGATGCTTCATCTGAGTTAGTTGATGTCTCTATGTATCGTCAGATGATTGGGTCCTTGATGTACCTGACGAACACGAGACCAGACATTTGCTTTGCTGTGAACACATTGAGCCAGTTCCTGACGGATCCGAGAAGTGTTCACCTGGTTACTGTAAAGCATGTTCTGAGGTACCTGAAGGGTACAGTGGATTATGGGCTCAGGTATGAGGCAAATCAAAAGTTTAACCTGGAAGGTTATGTTGATTCAGATTGGGCTGGCAGTGCTGCAGACAGGAAGAGCACATCTGGGTGCTGCTTCAGTATGGGATCAGGTGTGATCTCTTGGTTTAGCAGGAAGCAGTCCTGCGTAGCACTGAGTACAGCTGAGGCAGAGTATGTTGCAGCCTGTTCAGCTAGTTGTGAGGCAGTATGGCTACGGAAGCTACTGTCTGAGTTATTTGATCTCCCGTTGGAGGCTACTGGTATCTTCTGTGATAACCAGAGTTGTGTGAAGCTGTCCGAGAACCCAGTGTTTCATGACAGGTCGAAACACATAGAGATCAAATATCACTATATCAGGGATATGGTGCAGAGAGGAGCTGTGAAGCTCCTGTATGTTGCGACGGACGAGCAGATTGCAGATGTGCTGATGAAGCCACTAGCCAGGGTGAAGTTCGAGTACTTCAAAGAGAGGCTTGGCGTGCTTCAGATCAAGGATACTTCGAGGAAGAAGTGATGGACACATTTGCTGAAGCCATTCCAAGCATGTTGGAAGGAGGATCCTTCACATGGCTGTGGATGTAAGCGCTGGATGATGAGCATCAGGATGATGTTCTGGTTTCTGCTTGGATATGATCAGTTGGATCATTTTATGTATGTATGTATGCATCATGTTGGATGCTTGGACCATGTATCTGTATATGTATCAGGTGGATACATTGTATGATCAGGTGGATCATGTATGGTGATATGTATCATGTATTTGTATTTGTATCAGGTGGATACATTGATGATCAGGAGGATCATGTATGATGATATGTATCAGGTAGATACTTGGTATGCATCAGGTAGATGCATTGATGATCAGGAGGATCATGTATGATGATATGTATCATGTATTTGTATCAGGTGGATACATTGATGATCAGGAGGATCATGTATGATACTTGGTATGCATCAGGTAGATGCATTGATGATCAGGTGGATCATGCAGCAGGATGTTGCAGTGATGATCAGGATGATCATAGATGACGAGCTTCAGGATGTTGCTCCAGATGACATGCAGCAGGACGTTGCAGTGATGATGATCAGGATGATCATGGATACATCAGGATGATGTATGGTGAGTATCAGGTTGATACTCTATGGCCGTGGATCAGGTTGTGCAGATGAGCATGTAATTCGTTGCCCTGGGAGATTTGCAGATGGTCTTTCGAGGTTTTGCCTATGCCATGTAATTCGGTGCCCTGGGACATCTGGCAAATGCTCTTTCGAGGTTTTGCTCTGGGAGGACATGTAATTCGTTGCCCTGGGAGATCTGCAGATAGTCTTTCGAGGTTTTGCCTATGGCATATAATAGCGCCCTGGGATATCTGGCAGATGCTCTTGCGAGGTTTTGTCCTATGGCATGTAATTCGTTTCCCTGGGAGATCCGATAGGTTGGGCTGTGTGCCCGTAATCAGTCCTGGGATGCTCTTGCGAGGTTTTGCCATGACCACATGTAATTCGTTGCCCTGGGAGATTTCAGGTCGGAGTTGTGTACCCGTAACATCCTGAGATGCTCTTGCGAGGTTTTGTGGTGGACCACATGTAATTTGTGCCCTGGGAGATTTCAGGTCGGAGTTGTGTACCTGTAACATCCTGAGATGCTCTTGCGAGGTTTTGTGGTGAGGTCACATATAATTTGTGCCCTGGGAGATTTGCAGATGGTCTTTCGAGGTTTTGCCTATGGCATGTAATCTGTGCCCTGGGACATCTGGCAAATGCTCTTTCGAGGTTTTGTGACGCACGTAAAAGTCCTGAGGATTCCACAGTATGGCCAGTGATGACGAAGACCTGCAGGTGGTGGGCCTACATCCAGTATGAAAAAGGACTGGCTCTGTAGAACTTCCTATGACGAGTAGATTCAGAGATTGATTGAGATAGCAGCAGCAGTGACGATGATGATGATGACTCGATGACGATTATCTAGTGACGATGATCCAGAGAAGATGACTTGTGCTAGAAGAACTGTGCTGAGAAATACCTTCCTAGTTAAGAGGGAGTGTTGATGTATATGTAACTTCGGAATGTATTTCACATATATGTATATTGTATTCCTATAGAGATGGTATTATTCCTCTATAAGGAAGTGTCGTCATTTATATTGTAAGTGTCGTAACTTATACTTGATGGGTTATTAGACCACCTTGTTTGGGGTCGGCCCTGTATAAGTCATGTGGTTCAAAGGGTTATTAGACCACCCTATTGGGGGTCGGCCATGTGGGTCAAAGGGTTATTAGACCACCCTATTGGGGGTCGGCCCACTCAGTATTATTTTATGTGGTTAAGTTAGAGCCGACATGAGTTAGGTAAAAAGGCAAGTCAAGTCAAGTATAAATAGAGTGCGGGAGGCACTCTATTTGCTCACTCACTTCTCACACATGCTCTCAAGGAGGAGAGGCGCACTTATGGAGGAGGAGGATTGCTGCTATGTTATGGCTATCTCTATTGGTTGGTTGTATCATTGCTCTATCTATCTCTGAGGAAGTTATTGGGGTTTTTCACCTTTATGGTTTTCCCCAAGTAAATCTTTGTGTCTCTTGTGTGCTTGCATTATTGTCTCCATGATTGATATGCTGTAGATATGCTGTACATGTTGTTCTCTCAGTTAAGATCCTAGATCATATTGAAGTAAATTCTGAAAATTTAACAAAAGGAAAATGAAACCCTGCCACAATCTCAGGAATGAATGTTCGTGTTACACCTAAATCTTGCTACCCTGAGACTTAGTGTAAACATCCCTAGAGTTTTCTTGACTAAGTCATTAACTTGGAAGAGATGCAAACCCATTAATACTAGGTTTTGAGAAGTCATCATAGGCTGCTTAATGTAGCATGCGACGTCGCGGGTTGTCCTCTTTCAGCCTACGGTGATGTCAGTTAATAGACTAAAATAGCTTCTATGAAGAATCTGCAATAATTAATTAATGCAAATACACAAGATATCATAAATAATAGAACTCAGAATCATTTTTATATTGATCACGGGCCACTTCGAGGGGGAAACCTCCTTTGAGCAAGCTCAATACAATTAACTTCATGGTGCCTTCAATGACCTCAAAACACACTTATATACTAAGTCTATGCCCAATACTATGAGTCAAAACCATGGGACATATAATACTACGGGATGACTTATAAAGCATATGCGTCTAATACTATGGGTCAATACCATGGGCTAATATAAACTATGGATCAACAAATACTACGGGACGACTTACAAAGCATATGTGTCCAACAACAATATACTAACAAAGTAAAGAGAAGGGTTGACACATGTTCCTAACATCCCCTCTCCCTTAGAAAAAGCTTTGTCCTCAAAGCTTTGGTTGGGGAAATTGATGTAGAATCTGAATGAGTGGTTCCCCGTTAGCATCCTTGGGTTGCATTTTGGGCCACTGACACCTTTGGAGTTTCAGGGAGGGTTGCTTGGAAGGCTATAGACGAAGAAGAACCATATCAGCTGTGTGAAAAGTGCACTCAGAATGGTGCTGATCGGCTTGTTGTTGAAGTCGAATTCTGGCCATGTGAAGATTGTCCTACAGAATGAGAAGAACATGATCGCAGTTTCGAAGAACCGAGTCAATTTTCTGAACTGGGGAGCTGCTAAGGGTGTCTGGAAGAAGAACTGGTGGTGTCTATCCATAGACTACTTCATATGGTGTCCTTGTAGATGTGGTATTGTACCACTAGAGCGCTTCTAAGAAATCCATAGAAATAGTTGGCCAAATCTGTGTAGGGATGGGCAAGGGTTTCAGCAGTCCCGAAAGGAGTGTCGTTTCACCCTTGTTGACCTGGAAAGAATCACAGTCAGCCACCATCTGTTGAATTATCAGTTTTAGTCCCTGCCAAAAGAAGTTACATGGTTCCCGGTCATACTTTTTGAAGAACCCAGAGTGCCCTGCTGATGAAGAAGCATGGAGTTCATAGGAGAGATAGCCCTATTGAACATATTGCAACCAATTTGGAACAAGCAGAGAAATAGCTGTAAGAGAAACTAGGTCATCAATTGTGCGAGAAGGAGCATCTGCCGCCATAGTGTCCTTAGCCTTATTGTAAGTGATCACATAGGGATAATGTCATGTCCCAAATTTGGAATTGGGTCACAATGGCCTAATCACATTAGCCATATTCATTAGAGTTTGTAAAATTGATGTTAAGGGTCAAATAATTGCCAAGGAGGAAAATTACTAGTTTCCTAGGTTTGGGGTGGAAGCTTTGGGATTTGGAATAAGGGGGATAATAAATGATGTTTAGACATTAGAAGGGTTCAAGTATTTAATAAATAGAGTTAATAAATAAATTCAAGAGAAATCCTAGGTGACAAATGGTTTTGGAGACATATGGAGGATGTGGGACCCACACTAGCTTGATTTTTCATAATACATGGTATATCTCTTTTGCAAATTCGAATTAATGGGAATGTGAACACTCTTGGGTGAGTTGGTAAGTCATAACACATGTCATTGAGAATCTTAGGTCGAATTGGGAAGGATTGGTAACCTCCATGGAAGATAAAGAGTCAAAGTGGAAGTTTGTGGACACTTGGGCTAGATTCCCTAGCCCCTATGACACCAATGATGGAGCATCTATGACAACTATGACAAATTCCAGACCTGACCTCTGACATCTGACCACTATGACATGTCAGCCCCAAAAATAGGCTCAAGTAAGTCGAATTTGGGAGTTGGAGAAGCCAAAGAGACCCAAAATCGAATTTGGGAGAAGATGGAAGGTTGGAACTAGGATACAAGTGGCAAATGTGGAATATTTCCTAAATGGAAATCTATTGAATCTATTGAGAGGATTTCGACCCTTAGAAGCATAATGTTGGTTATAAAATGTAGAAATGAAGTATTATAATGGCTTTTGATCATTTGTAGAATTTGCAATTGCATTTGTGAAGAGGGAGAGCTAGTGGATGACTAGTTTCTTGCCTTAGCCAATTTCGAGGGTGAAAGATTCCCATCCAAGTTGGCAATTGGAAAGGCCATTCAGACCTTTCATTTGGAGATTTAATGGAGTCTTTATTTGCAGGTGTAAGCTACAGGGAAGCTCATGGTTTCTTCTATTGCAGCTCGCTCCTTCAACCATTTCCAGTTTTGATGGCATATTCTTGATCCTTGAGGGAGGGCATTTTTGGTGAGCTATTGTACTCTTTGGGGGAGATTCTAATGCCCCATTTCTTTTGTAATATGAATTAAATACTCTTTTCTTCATCTCCAAAAATTTCCAGGTCGAAATTCCAAGTACAAATGTATAAATCTCATTTTTAATGGAAGAACAATGCCATTTCCCCACTACCTTGTTGTGAGCCAATGTATTGATGATGATTTCGAATGAATGGATGATTCTCTGATATATTTCTGATAGATATACTACCATGTATGTATTATACAAGTTTCATGTACTGTACTTGAGCATTTGAAGCATTTTTACTCAGTTTAATTGCATTGGGAGAAGAAATAGTGCCATTTCCCCAAGGGTCGAATTGGGGATTTTTGCAGTTGAATGGGAGAGGGTGAGAACAGTTGTAATAAACCATTAATGCTACATATGATACCTCAATAACATACTTAACACATTACATACCTTTTTTCATAAATTTGAGTGGGTTTGGAGGCATTTGGGAAGCCATTTTCAGTGCTTACCTTAGGGGGATTTGAACCCCAAATTACTAGTAAAATTGCATACTTGGTCCAGAATCTTAAGAGAGTTTGCAAAGGTCTTTTGGTGGCCATATGTTATCCCTGAACATCATATTCAATTACTAATATCATTCATAAACCTTCCTTGAACATTTGAAGGCATTTGGAGTCAATTTGAGACCTAGAGACCAATACTAGTCAAAGGGAAATCACTAGTAAAGTTACCTACATTGACCAGAATTGAAAGAGTATTTGCAGAAGTATTTTAAAGGTACAAAGGCATCCCTGAAACACATATATATGTTCTAATATCATTCATATACCTTCTCAGAAGATTTGGGAGCATTTGGGGCAAATTTGGGACCCAGAGATCGAAACTAGTCAAAGGTCGAACCAAGGAAAAAAGTGGAAAATTGCCATTTTGATAAAATTCCTAACAAGGGACATTACAGTGGTATCAGAGCATGGTCCTTGCACCTATGTATTAGGTACATACATTCAAGAATAATTGGCAGCCATGTCTTACTATTATGATGAATCCTATGAGTACAATTCTTATGAGGAATATGCAGATGCTTAGGAGCAATATGAAGCAGAATGTGAATGGTATGAGGAAGAGGTGCCATCATGCAACACTTCTTACAATTTCAAGAGAAATGAAGATTATTCTTATGACTTTAAATCTGATGAATATGAGTGTGTCACACCAACCAAGGATAATTCTATGAGTGAGTTCCAAAGATGGAGAGCAAAATATAAAACCTTGCCCCAACAATATCAAAAATATCAAGAATATCTTGCTTTTAGCAAAAATACACAAAATGCCATGTCTTTTGAGTACTATGCTGAACATGTTTTTGAAAATAGGCCCAAAAATGAAGATGTGGAGTTAGTGAAGAAAGGTTTATGCCCTTCTTGTAAAAACCCTTGGAGCGAGTATCATATATGTGTGCATGAAATGATGTCCTCCTTGAGGAGAGCTTTTGAGATTTATTCAAGAAGAGATTCCAAATATATTGATCCTAAGGAAAACAAGGGGCAAAATGCATCAGCTTGCTTTAAGGAGCAAAAGGAAGAGACATCACAAGAGCATGAAGAAGATTCTATTGAAAATATGGAAGATCATTTCGAGACACCTTCTAGCTTAGACATGAACCAAAGAGCATCTACTGATGGATGCTTAAACTATGAAGGAGTACCTACTGATGGGTGCTCACACCTCTATGTTGGTGACATAGAGATCACTTTTGAAAGTGTTTCTACAAGTACAAGTTTCATTAAGCATGATAATGAATACCTTGTAGCAGTTGAAGAAGAACCAAGATCAACTTCCCCATCACCACTTGAGCTTCATGAAGTTGGTCCAAGCAAAATTGAAGAAGATGAGGAGGTTCATTTACAAGAGCCTCATTTTCTTGAAGGGTCCTTAAAGATGAATGAAAATAAGATCCAAGAGTCCCTCAGCATTCTCCATGACACTCAAGCATTGGTGTCAAATTCTTGTTGGAGAGCTACTTCATTGGAGGAAACATCCTTCCTTGAAGACATGGAGAAGATTCAAAGAGCAATGTGCCACATCAAAGGTAATTTCATGTCTTTTCTTTTTGATAGAAACCATTTGTTTGAGCTTAATGAATTGTTACATGATGCATACTTGAAGAATAATGAGGATATTCATAAGCTCACAATTCAAAATGAGCAATTTCTTGAAAAGTTGCAAGATACTTGTTTTTCCTCCTATGTTTCAGATTGTCAAATGGTAGATTGTTTGGAGGATTTTCATGACATGGTAGATCATGAGAAATGTGAAAATTTGAATGTTCTTGATGTGTTTGAAGATGAACTTGAAGATATCCAAACACTTGATGTGGTGGAAGAGGAATTTGAATTGCCTCTTGATGAAGGTTATGCAATTTTTAAAGAAGAGCATGATTCCTCTACATTGGAACCAAACTATGACAAAGAGTTCACACTTTTGAAGGAACTGCATGATACTACCCACATGGATCCTTCCCATGATGAAACTCCTGAACTTTTTGATCATTTGGATGAGTTAGTACATTCTCCTACATCCTACAATTCCATGTTTTGCAGTATTAGTCTCAATGAAGTATGGGTGAAAGGGTTCTTTTTTATGGTGCCACATGAGGAGTATGGAACTCCTATATTTAACTTTTATGATGACATGGTTGGAGCACATTCTTATTCACATTTGCAGCAGCATAATTTGTCACTTTATGATGATTCACATCTACATGGATGCACCTATGATATGGATTTGAGTCACTTAAATACTCATGGTTTTTCTTGCTCAACACTGGGTTCATTTGATGTTAGAGGAACTTCATCCAACACTTGGATGAATAGATTTATGATGGGAGAACATTTTTGTTGGCAGCCACATACTTTGTTATATATTTATGATTCTCACATTCATGGATGTATGGGTGAGACTTCTTTGAGTCATTTGAAGTCTCCTTGTTTTTTCTGCTCATTATTTGGTTCAGATTCTAGTGGAGATTCTTTATTCACTTCTTGGATGAAAGAATACATGGCTGAATATTTTGATGCATATCACATCCTTTTGGAGCAGCATTATAGGACATGGGATCCTCACCTATGTCATTGGAGCAGATTTGATTGGTCACTTGAAGCTTGTATGCACTTGGAAAATGGTGGTCTACTTGCTTGAAGGTATAAGCACTTTCATGACTATTTGATGAAGCATATCCTTGATGTACATTTTCATTATGTTGCTATGTACTTTGATGATATATATTTGGTACTCGTGATGTGTGGAAGAATGCATACAAGAAAATGGGATCCAGGAATCCTCTTATCTAATGGTGTAGGTTGGAGAGCACTCTTAATTGTTGGGGTGCAATACAAGCAATGGGACCCTGGAATAATTTTTGTCTCATTGGTTTCATTTTTTTTTGGGAAGCAAGCAGTATGGGAGATGGATTCCCCACTTAATAAAGTGATTTTAATCAGAGTAGTGTAGCAGCAAGCATGGTGATTCCTCTCTAAAATATTCATGGAAACTCAAAGACTCAAGGTTTGGCAATTCAATGGCAACTTCAAAGAATTATACAGAAAGCAGGTTCTTCAACACCCATGTTTGAAATTGCTTGAGGACAAGCAATATTGGGAAGGGAGGATTTGTCATGTCCCAAATTTGGAATTGGGTCACAATGGCCTAATCACATTAGCCATATTCATTAGAGTTTGTAAACTTGATGTTAAGGGTCAAATAATTGCCGAGGAGGAAAATTACTAGTTTCCTAGGTTTGGGGTGGAAGCTTTGGGATTTGGAATAAGGGGGATAATAAATGATGTTTATACATTAGAAGGGTTCAAGTATTTAATAAATAGAGTGAATAAATAAATTCAAGAGAAATCCTAGGTGACAAATGGTTTTGGAGACATATGGAGGATGTGGGACCCACACTAGCTTGATTTTTCATAATACATGGTATATCTCTTTTGCAAATTCGAATTAATGGGAATGTGAACACTCTTGGGTGAGTTGGTAAGTCATAACACATGTCATTGAGCATATTAGGTCGAATTGGGAAGGATTGGTAACCTCCATGGAAGATAAAGAGTCAAAGTGGAAGTTTGTGGACACTTGGGCTAGATTCCCTAGCCCCTATGACACCAATGATGGAGCATCTATGACAACAATGACAAATTGCAGACTTGACCTCTGACATCTGACCACTATGACATGTCAGCCCCAAAAATAGGCTCAAGGAAGTCGAATTTGGGAGTTGGAGAAGCCAAAGAGACCCAAAATCGAATTTGGGAGAAGATGGAAGGTTGGAACTAGGAGACAAGTGGTAAATGTGGAATATTTCCTAAATGGAAATCTGTTGAATCTATTGAGAGGATTTCGACCCTTAGAAGGCTAATGTTGGTTATAAAATGTAGAAATAAAGTATGAGAATGGATTTTTATCATTTGTAGAATTTGCAATTGCATTTGTGAAGAGGGAGAGCTAGTGGATGGCTAGTTTCTTGCCTTAGCCAATTTCGAGGGTGAAAGATTCCCATCCAAGTTGGCAATTGGAAAGGACATTCAGAACTTTCATTTGGAGCTTTAATGGAGTCTTTATTTGCAGGTGTAAGCTACAGGGAAGCTCATGGTTTCTTCTATTGCAGCTCGCTCCTTCAACCATTTCCAGTTTTGATGGCATATTCTTGATCCTTGAGGGAGGGCATTTTTGGTGAGCTATTGTACTCTTTGGGGGAGATTCTAATGCCCCATTTCTTTTGTAATATGAATTAAATACTCTTTTCTTCATCTCCAAAAATTTCCAGGTCGAAATTCCAAGTACAAATGTATAAATCTCATTTTTAATGGAAGAACAATGCCATTTCCCCACTACCTTGTTGTGAGCCAATGTATTGATGATGATTTCGAATGAATGGATGATTCTCTGATATATTTCTGATAGATATACTGCCATGTATGTATTATACAAGTTTCATGTACTGTACTTGAGCATTTGAAGCATTTTTACTCAGTTTAATTGCATTGGGAGAAGAAATAGTGCCATTTCCCCAAGGGTCGAATTGGGGATTTTTGCAGTTGAATGGGAGAGGGTGAGAACAGTTGTAATAAACCATTAATGCTACATATGATACCTCAATAACATACTTAACACATTACATACCTTTTTTCATAAATTTGAGTGGGTTTGGAGGCATTTGGGAAGCCATTTTCAGTGCTTACCTTAGGGGGATTTGAACCCCAAATTACTAGTAAAATTGCATACTTGGTCCAGAATCTTAAGAGAGTTTGCAGAGGTATTTTGGTGGCCATATGTTATCCCTGAACATCATATTCAATTACTAATATCATTCATAAACCTTCCTTGAACATTTGAAGGCATTTGGAGTCAATTTGAGACCTAGAGACCAATACTAGTCAAAGGGAAATCACTAGTAAAGTTACCTACATTGACCAGAATTGAAAGAGTATTTGCAGAAGTATTTTAAAGGTACAAAGGCATCCATGAAACACATATCTATGTTCTAATATCATTCATATACCTTCTCAGAATATTTGGGATCATTTGGGGCAAATTTGGGACCTAGAGATCGAAACTAGTCAAAGGTCGAACCAAGGAAAAAAGTGGAAAATTGCCATTTTGATAAAATTCCTAACAAGGGACATTACAGATAACCCATTTCAGGTGTGTTGGGGAGGAGACCCATTGTTCCAGGAAATTTTCCAGACCCTGGAGATCAGTCTTGATGCAGAAATAATTCCCTAATAGGTATGGCTGCCACTTTTGTACTGCATGCAAAATAGCCATCATTTCCTGCTGAGAGGTAGATGCGGCTAAATTCTTACCGGAAAGGTCTCTTGAAGGAAGCAAGCTCATTGGTTCAGCAAAGACACCTGCATATATATCCAAGGAAGTAGTGGAGACTGTTGTTGGGTGCATCTGAATGGAATGGAGCTGAGCGATGACACCATGTGAATTCTTCTTAAGGATTTTTTCCAGGCGATGTGAACTAATGATGCAGAGAGACCCTAGTTGTAAGCCCATAAATTTGTGTTGTTCCCCATTTACTGAAAACTACATCCAACGTTCAGCAAAATCCCATAATATGGGGCCAAGTGTGTGTAACCATTGAATGCCCAAAACCACATCACATCCATATAAGGACAAGGAAAACATGTCAGAGCGTAGGTTATAATATTTCATATAGATATACACATTGTGACACTTCCCCTTGCAAGGTAAGGTGCCCCCATTTGCAACCATGACTTCAAAGTTGGAGAAAGGATGGTAAAAACAATCAGCTTGTTTGGCAATCTGAGGGTCAATGAAGTTATGAGTGCTACCAGAATCAATGAGTATGGTAAGAGGGAGCTTCTTGAAGTATCTGCTGACCTGGATTGTTTGTGGGGTAGTGACGTCGGTTACAGCATGGAGAGATATCTCGGGTGGATCGTCCTGAGATGGGGTGTCAAGAGGCGGGTGTTGAATGTCAGCCTGATCATCTACTGTATCTGGAGCTTCTTCACCAATTTCAGAGGTAGGCAGAGAATCCACATCCAAGAGATAGAGCTTTTGTTGAACACATCTATGTCCCCGAGTGAATTTCTCATCACAATTATAACAAAGCCCTTTTTCTCCGCATGCCTGCATCTCTGTTTCAAACAAATGCTTGATAGGAGTTGGTCGAGGAGCAGGCATGATGGGAGGTAGTTGGGAACCCATATTTATAAGGGGAACAAAGGTGGGTTTGGAGCATTGTTGAGCTACGATATTGTCCTCGGCCAGCTTATCCAACCCTAGGACTTCCATCATTATGTTGGGACAGAACATTTTGACCTCTGAGCAGATTTCATCCTTGAGACCACTGATAAAACAACTCCTGTAGAATTCATCAGACAATCCTTCTGTGTGATTGGCTAGTTTCTCAAATTCCGTCTGATACTCTCTCACTGTGCCAGTTTGGTGAAATTTAGTGAGTGCTCCTGTGAAGTCGTCAAAAGCACTATGACCAAATCGTCGCAAAAGGAGTTGGAAAAAATCTCTCCAGTTTGGCTCGGGATGAGCTTTGATGTACCAACGGTACCATTGAAGGGCTTCCTGTTCCAAATGAAAGGATGAAAGTGGAACTTTCTGGACATCAAAAGTATTATGAAAACTGAAATATCATTCTGCTCAGTATATCCATCCAGTCGGATCAGTACCATTGAAGCGAGGAAAATCAAGCTTCGGCCCACGAAAATTGCTAGAAAAAGAGAACCCGGTGGTTGCAAAAGATTCTGGCTGTCGATTATTGTTCATGGCTGAATGCTGAAGATGGAGGCTGAGAAATGTTTCATCCAGATCTTGGAGTTTGGTTTGGATGGCTACAAGTGCTTCCTCCATGGTTTTTGCTCCTACACGGGTGACAACCACAACCAGGAGTTTTTTTTTTTTTGGAAATGGATAGAAAAACACAAACAAAAGCTTATTTAGTAAAGGAAAATTTGGATTTGGGAAAAACTTGGATTGGTAATTGGGGTTTGACTAGGATTTGGACACTTTTTGATGGATAGGGAGGCAAAAAATGGAGATTTCAGAAGCAGGGTGAAAGAATGAGAGAATTTGGTAGAGAGGGACAAAGAAGCAGAATTAGGAAAGGAACACGGTGGCAAAATTTGAAGGCGTTTGGGTGAAAATTGAAGGAGTTATGGCAAACCCTAAAAATAGACAAATGTGGGATTTATGGTCTCAGGAAGTGGAATTTGGGATAGGGTCTTCAGGAATGAAATATGCAGAATGGGATTGCAGGGATGGCAATGAAGTTTCACGGAAAACAGAGTTGAAACAAGGGAGATATGGTCGAAAAATAGATTTTTTTTTTTTTTAAATGGATCGACAGAGGTGGCGCAAAAGGGATCTGCAACAAATGAATCTACAATAGCGCGAAAGGGATCGAAAATGGCTGGAGATGAAATGATGACTAGATCTGGAACGACTTTCAGAATAGATCTGAAACGACTGGATCTGGAGTGGAAGTGATCGGCAACAGTTCAGCTAAAACTAGATATGGACCCCAGGTATGTGCGGCTTCCTATCGGTTCAGGGGATTCACTCGACCACCAATGCTATCTGACGGCTTGCGTACTGGGGCAGTACCCCTCACTCCACGGTTCAGGTAAAACTGATAACCGCTTTGCCACAAACGACAGCTCTTGGTTTACCTCACGGGTGGGAACTAGTCAATCGGGTAGGGGTCATTGCCCTTTTCACTGGCAGGTCCTATCAATGGGCCAGCTACTTTGGGGTTCCTGTGGTACTCCTCACAATGAGTTTTAGGTGTTATGCCCAAGTACTTCCCACAATTAAGTGGATAGGGATTATTCCCAAATCCGAACTTGCAACAGATGCGAAAAAAAAAATTTGGCAGAAATTCCACCCAATGAGCCCAAGAAAGTGCTTTGATACCAGATGTGAAGAACCTACAATAATTAATTAATGCAAATACATGAGATATCAGAAATAATAGAACTCAGAATCACTTTTATATTGATCACGGGCCACTTCAAGGGGGCAACCTCCTTTGAGCAAGCTCAATACAATTAACTTCACGGTGCCTTCAATGACCTCAACACACACTTATATACTAAGTCTATGCCCAATACAATGAGTCAAAACCATGGGACATATAATACTACGGGACGACTTACAAAGCATATGCGTCTAATACTATAGGTCAATACCATGGGCTAATATAAACTATGGATCAACAAATACTATGGGACGACTTACAAAGCATATGCGTCCAACAACAATAGACTAACAAAGTAAAGAGAAGGGTTGACACGGGTTCCTAACAGCTTCTTCGAGTCCTTTCTTGAAGCTATCTAACATGGATCCCTATCCCTGACCTTTGGGAGAGCTGGCATTCGGTTCCTAACCTCTTGGAAGGATTCCCTATCTCTCTCCTACCATATCGCAACCTACCCTATCCACTTAGTCCTATATAAGTGAAGATCACTCCCATACCAAAGGGAGGAAGTCTATAGTGTCTACATGCTAGTGAAATTACCTGAGGAGAGATCTCTACTCATCTATTGGGAGACTCACACTTCCTTGCGAGGCTTTGGCATGGGGTTGATCGGAGGAGGATTTCTACATCAAGTCATTGGTTGTAATATTTTCATCCTATGTATTTTCCTTTCAATACAGTAATATAAGTGCTTTCCACCAAAATCTCATTGTGTTAATGATATCTTGTGTAGTTTTCCTGCTTGACTGCTTACTTAGATCTATTATTGTGTAGACGTGTTTTACTTGTTTTGTTGTCTTGTTATCTTCACAGATTTTGCATCTTGGAGAAACATTTAAGGAGAAAAGGATCAGCGATCTATAAGGTAAACATATCTAGTTCCTTGATCTCTAATTAGATCTAGGAGAGTGATGTATATTCTGTCCTATTTGTTCTAGACTCGCATTGAGCTAGGGACATCAGGCCTCGAATCTGCTTTTGGTAGATTGTCCATTAAACAAATCTGGAGACCATACTGGGGAATACATTGTTTGTAGTTGTCAATTTGAATACCATTTTCAGTTGATTGCTTTAGCAAGCCATCCATAATCTTATTTTCCTTCTAAGCATTGTTTCGCCATCAGATCTTCACTTTGAAGAGTCTGTAGCCCTCCTATGAGTTTGTACTCATCATTTTCAAACCATCTCCTTGCTCATTGTTCGGAGATTTGTTCATTCTTGAGCTTGGATCTCGCCCGTCGCACCTGGGCAGTGGAGCTAGAGCGACACTGTGTCATTTCTTGGTCCCTATTCTCTGTCTTTTGGCCTATCGTTGCAACCCATTCATTGGTATACTGTGACATCATCGCACTTCCCGCATTAGTAACCTGCGAGGGTCGCTCTATGTACAAACACAGACTGCGTCGATCTGTCAAAACTGACATACAGGCATCCCTTCTCCATTTTTTATTTGAGATTTGGTTTGGTGTACAAACCCCCTCTATGCTGCAAGATCCAGTCAGAGACCACATTTTTTTATTAGTGTGTTGAAGTGTTTCATTTCGTTTGGAGTTGTTTTGGGTTCTGTCTTGGACAAGTCTGAGATTTGGTAGTGGTGGACACTTTCGTCTCCCCCGCCTGCATCCACTCACCCTTGCATTCCCTCCTCTCCTTTCCAGATCTAGTCATTGTATTGGATCGGTTTCTAGATCTCATTTGCATACATTTTTGAGCTTTGTTTTCTTTAGTGTTGCTTGCTACTGATTGATTTTGAGTGTTTGTGTGCATTTTCAGTCCATATGAGTGCTTGTCATTTTCTTGGGATTTTCTGAGTCATTGGAATATTGCTAGTGATCTTTTCATTTCAGAATTTGTGTTTAAAAGCATCGTTGTCTTCAAATTGTTATTTTGATACATCCATTGAAAAATCAAAAGAATTGTACATGCATTGGAATGTCTCATTCATAGATATTTTGGAAAAAAATGAAAGAAATTGTGATTATTTGTATTTTTCACAAATTATGAGTTGCTCATTTTCCTGAAAAATTCAAGTAGATATCATGTTTTGCAAAAGTAGTTCCAAGCTCGGAAAGTTACATGCATTTTTGGTTCTTACACTTTTAGGCCATTATAGTGAAAGTGAAAAGCTTGCATACTCTACTTAGAAACTCTCTTTTCATCACTTAGCATCATTTTTGTTTTGAAAAGATAAAAGAAAAAGAAAAAATGCTTTGATTTGGCTTAGTAGTGTTGTGTTATTTTTCGTGTTTCGCTTAAAAAGGAAAAGAATACATCATAATCATTTTTGGTAGATTTGGGATTGTGTTGCATTTTGTTATTTTGGCAATAGTCACTTGGAAAGAAATTTCTCCCTCCCATACATAGAGTTCACCAAAAGAAAAGAACATTTTTTGCACGTAGTCAGGGCTTGCATTATTTTTACATTTATGTACTCACCTCATGCATTCACCTAACCATCCAGATAAATTGACGGTAGAACTAGGGTAAAATTTTTAGTAACTTGTGTGTAAGTTAGAGACGTGTTCTGGCATCGTTAAGTGTGGAACCTGTCCTTATTTTCCAGCACTGTATTCCAGGGGTATTGTAGTCTTCCATGTACTTATAGGTATATCGAAGCTCTATCACATACCAAACGGGTATATCGAAGCTCTTTCATGTACCCACCAAGTACTTCAAGTACTTGGCGTATATCGAAAGGTGTTTCACGTACTCGGTAGTATATAGGAAGGTATTGTGTCGTACGGTTGTGCATTAGACAGCACCACTACGGATTTGAGCTCCCACATACCTTGCATATATCGGGAGACACCCTTAGGATTCATGAGACCAACTGAGTTAACCTTTTGGCCATCTTGGCAAAGCAATACACCGAGAACAACACTCGGGGAGCTACTACGCACGTACTATCAAGTAGTCAGGTTATATGGTCAAGGGTATGGTCCTAATCCTCCCTGGTTAGTGCTTTGAAAAATTGGGCCGATTATAACTGTTGGACCCTAGAGTATATCGCCAGTTGCAAAGCCTTGATAATCCCGTGAGGTTCCAGACTGTTTAATCCACTCTTATCACATAAGTTTGCTTATGGCCTTAGTTTGTGTAGGGTTTTGTCTGGTCTTTTCTTTTGTTTAGCTTTCCTTAGGAGAAACTTTTGTTTCAGTCACTATGGTTGACTTTCCTTGGAGAAGGTCCCGTAGGTTTCAAAACTTACAACCAGAATATCCCCTTAACTAGGAGGTAATTTCGAAGGTAAGGATGGACCCACAAACCAGGGTCGGGTCAGATGAAGTGGAAAACCATACTTTGAACGTTGGAGCGCATATGTTTCCTCCAAACTCACCTGCCTCTCATCCCCCGCAGGGTGAAGAAGCACAAACTTCTACTTCACAAGACCTAACTCCTATTCTACCAAGAGATCCTAGATCATTGGAATGGATAAATTCACCCCAGGACGACCCCACAGCGGCTGTTGGATCTTTAGCAGCTTACTGGACTTCATCTCTAGGACACCCAGTGGCTCATTTTGTCGTTGCATCCCCACCTACCTGGACCACTCCAGAAGGTACTCCACCAACTAGCTGGCCCAATTTAGCCGAGATTTTCAGACCTCTTCGTTAGCGCTTGGATCATTTACGTTCCTTGGGTGATGAAGTTCGACAAAAAAGTCTCGCATATAGGGCCAAGTTTAGAGAAATCCTGATTCACACGGTATCTTTTGATTCACTGGAACCATCCATCCACGACCTAACCATCCATGAAATTGGTCAACCCTCACAAGAGACCAGTCCTATACCTCACACGACTCAACCTCTTGAAGGACAACAGTCCAACACACCTGTTACTACTATAGTTATGCTACCTGCTCCTCCCCCACCTCAAAACTCATAGGGAGGATACTATTTACCCCCTAACTTCCTTACAAGTAATGTTAATCCTACAGTATATAATCAACAACTCGCGTTGGGTCAACCAAAACATCATGGTAAGCACATTGTCGCTGGGGGGAAATCCCCATCTCCTAACCCGAATCCAGGATCAGGAGTTTCCATTGGACCTTCTGTTGGCACTACACTCCCCACCAGCCCAACCACCACGAGATTATCCCATGTTGGGGGTCCATCCAATGTAATTCAACAACCATGGAGTCAAGCGTATCTAAGTTATGTTAACCCTGTATTGGGTCAATTCAATCCTGGAAACGCACTCTACGGGATACCCTATCCCGGAAACCCATACACTCTATGGGGGCATCAAAATTTTTTACAACATGGACCCCTATCGACTATCCCTCAGGTACCACCACCCCCAACTGGTCCACCCCCACCTCCCGCTGGAGGCGGTGGGCCTACTCAGAATTTTGGAGGAGGCGCACCTCTACTTTCAGGCGGAGGCCCATCCCATTTTGCTAACAATGGCCCCCACCCTTTCAGCGACGGAGGGAATGGTCCACCACCCCCCCTGGCGGAGGAAGTGGAGGCCCATCCCATTATGGTGGTGGTGGAAGAGGACCACACCCTTCAAGTGGTGGAGGTGGTCCACCACCCCCTCTTTGCGGAGGCAGTGGTGGATCTTATTATTACGGCAGCGGTGGTGGAGGTGTCCCCCACCCTTCCGGTGGCAGAAGTGGCCCACCACCCCCTCCAGGAGGAGGAGGTGGAGGACCAACTTATTATGTGGAAGTGGTAGTAGCATACCTTACCCTTATGGCGGCAGTGGCGGAGGTGTCCCACCCCCCCTCCAGGCGGAGGAGGTGGGGGATCACCTTATTACAACGGACCTCCCCCTCCTCCCGGCAGTGGTGGAAGCCCTCCACTCCCTCCCGGTGGTGACGGTGGACCTCCACCTCCTCCCAACGGTGGTGGACCCCCACCTTATGGCAATGGACCACCTTTTTATGGCGTTGGACCTACATTTGGTCCGGGCAGTCCATACCCCTATGGCCAGTTTCCTCCTGGAACACCCTATGGTCAGTTGATACAACATCCCACTGGTCCTTACATGCCTTATCAGTACTATTAGTACTCGCAGCCTAATCCGCAGCTGCCCTTTTTGGCTACTTTAGAACTGCCTGACTTATCTCGCCTTACCAATGTAAAGTTAGTCACAGCAGATCTAATGAACAAATAAATCAGTCACAACAGATGAACATAGAAGATATGGTGCAAAACTGTGCAAAACATGCAGCAGTGCTATCTATCCCAGAAAGGGTGAATGAATTACAATACAAACTGTTACCATGAACAGAGCAATTCGAATTGCCTAAGGAGGTCATTCGAATCACTGAATGGAGTAGCTTGACTCAATCTAGGAGTCCTCATCAATCATCGGTGTTGCTCATCAATCACAACAACCAGTCATCCAGGTGTCAAGCTGAGTCTAACTGATCATAATAAATGTAACTGAAGTGTGTAGCACTGATATAGGATCTGGAGGCTCAGTGGGGGCGCATGGGAGGCTAACTGGAGTCAGAGCAAGTCACCTAATCGAACTGGAGGTCAATCGGAGGTGAAACAGTCAGTCAGGAGTGAAATCGGAGTGAAATCAATCAGAATCGGAGCTAACTGAATGTAACTGGAGTGAATCTGCAGTGGTAGGTGAACAAGTGCGCCCTTCTCTGTCAGTAGGTGAGAAGAGGGCGCCTTTCAGCTTAGGAGGGCTAAAACTCTGTGGAAAGTGGCTCCCGGGTGCTAGAAGAAGGTGGATAAGGTGCTGGAGGCATCAAACTGGTGACTGGACTGCATATCCTGAAATAGATCATGCAAGATCCTGAAGTAGATATGTATCCCGAAATAGATGATCCTGAAATAGATATGTATCCCGAAATAGATGATGGATATCCGAACACCCCCCCTCAAGCTAGACTATGATGTGCCAACTAAAATAATGTGGGGCCCTGGTAACTAAGACCAAAGGCCACCCCAATACAATAATCCAAAAAATGCTGAAAAATAAACTAAGTGAGGAAAGAGGGAAAACCCAGTGGGAAGAAAGCCCCCCCTCAAGTCTAAAGCATAATAATGAATCAATCTGTCTCCACCATGATGGAACTCACCCCCAACAGTGAACGGAGGTAAGAGAACTTCTTCTCAGTGAAGCTCTTGGTGAAGATGTCTGCAATTTGCTCATCGGTAGGGCAATATTGCAGAATGATGGTGCGGTCATGCACCAACTGTCGAATGTAATGCATATGAATCTCAATGTGCTTGGTCCTCTGCCGCTGAACTGGATCTGTGGAGATCTTGATAGCACTTTGATTGTCACAAAATAGGACAGTCGAAGTAGTGCCACCAAAACCAAACTCGGAAAGAATACCCTGCAACCAAACTGCCTGAATGCAGGCATTGACTGCCCCTCGATACTCTGCCTCTGCTGAAGAAAGTGCAATGGCTGCTTGCTTTTTGCTGGACCAGCAAATAGCACCATGACCAATCATGAAAACATAACCGGAAGTGGACTTCCGATCAATGCTATCACCTGCCCAATCTGAATCAGTAAAACCAATGAAATCTAGCTCAGAATCTGCAGCATAATGTATGCCAAACTGTCTCGTACCTTGCACATACTGCAAGATCCGCTTGGCTGCTCGCCAATGAAGCTCATGTGGCTGCTGCATATATCTTGACACGGCACTCACGGCATATGAGATATCAGGCCGTGAATGTGTCAAATAAAGTAGTGAACCAATCAACTGTCGATACATACTGCAATCTGCAAGCGGTGTGGAATCTCCCTCCTCAAGACTGATTCCTGAGAGGAATGGGAACGGGGCTGCCTTACATTCAGCCATATTAAACTTCAATAACAGGTCGGAAGCATATTTTTGCTGAGATATAGTGATCCCATCGAAATTTTGAGCTATCTCCAAGCCCAAAAAGTGACTCAGCAAGCCCAAATCGCTCATGTCAAAAGCTAGATTTAAGGCAGTTTTTAGCTTGTTTATTGAAGTAAGTGTGCTACCAGTAATAAGCAGATCATCAACATAAAGTACAATAACCAACAAATTACCTTTAACTCGCTGAAGATAGACATTCGGATCAGATTTGCATCTTTGGAAATTCTGAGAAAGAAGGAAGGAGTCCATCTTTGCGTACCAAGCTCTTGGGGCCTGTTTTAACCCGTACAAAGACTTCTTCAATCTACAAACCAATGATGGATCTGATGTATAACCCTCTGTCTGCTGCATATAGACCTCTTCAGCAAGGTCTCCATGTAAAAATGCACTCTTCACATCCATGTGATGCACCTCCCAGTGCTTGGATGCGGCAATAGCTAAAACAAGGCGGATGGAATCCATCTTTGCAACCGGTGCAAAGGTCTCTGTGTAGTCCACTCCTTGGACTTGGGAAAAACCTTTTGCCACCAACCTTGCTTTATATTTGCTGATAGTGCCATCAGCAGCAACTTTAGTATGGTAGACCCATTTACACTTCACTAATTTTCTTCCAGGTGGAAGAGAAACTAGCTCCCATGTATTGTTCTTTTGAAGAGAACTGTACTCTTCATCCATGGCATCTTTCCATCTCGGATCTCGATGGGCTGAATAATATGATTGGGGATCTGAACCAGCCATCAAATAACAAATCTCAGGAAGAAATGGATCAGCAATAGAAAGAACCATACCTGCCCTTTTAAAGTCTCCTCTTGTTCGTCTTGGATCAGCAGGATTTCCAAGATTCGAACCAGCAGATTGTAGAGTATTTTGGGCCCACTTTGGTAACTGAGGGGGATCTGAATGGTCGGATTCTGAACCTGATATGTCATGATCATCATATGCTGCTACAATATCAGAAATATCAGAACTCATACCTTCATTATCGCTGCTCGAATCTTCTTCTGGTGAAGGCGGTGAATCGGCAGTTTTCTCCTCAACTAGTTGCAATTCTTGAAGCGGTTCTTCAAACTGCACACTGCGCTCTATGAATATCTTTTTAGATCTGATATCCATGAGTTTATATGCTTTTGATTCTTCCCCATATCCTATCAATATGCACTCGATACTTTGTGGATCCAAAGCTCGTCTCTTCTCAGAAGGAATTCTAGCCCATGCAGTAGAGCCAAAAACTCTCAAATTTGACACATCCGGTTTGTGACCAAAGAATGCTTCGAAAGGAGTCATACCTTTCACGGATGAATGTGGAACTCGGTTCTGTATATATGCAGAAACATTGATTGCTTCAGCCCAAAGATTTGCAGCCAAACCTTTTGATTCAATCATGCATGTAGCCATCTCTTTCAGTGACCGGTTTTTCCTTTCCGCTACACCGTTCTGCTGGGGTGTGTAGGGAACTGTATGTTGGATCTTGATTCCGCTTTGGGCACAAAGTTGCAGAAACTCGGACTTGATATATTCCCCACCATTATCAGATCTAAGAGCTTTGATCTTGCTCTCAGTGGTGGTCTCAACATAAGCCTTAAAATCCTTGAATTTTCCAAGCACTTCTGACTTGTTTTTGAGAAAGAATACCCATGTAAAGCGAGAATAATCATCAATAAATGTCAAAACATACCTTAAACCATTTAATGACATATGGGGCAGCGGACCGCTGATATCAGAATGGATCAATCCCAAAATAGTAGAGGCTCTGCTAGCCTTTCCGCGGTCGAATCTGTGCTCGGGGTGCTTCCCAATAATGCAACCCGTGCATATTCCCTTCGAGGAACGGAGTTGTGGAAGCCCATCAACCATGGATTTATTTGATAGCAGCAGCAAATACTTATAATTTAGATGTCCAAATCTTTCATGCCAAAGCCTACTAACCTCATTACCATGTGTGCGAAGAGCAGTGGGCTTTGCAAGCGGAATAAAGTGCGAAAACTCATAACATTTTGCAGTGTGGTTTGCCTTTCCAACCGCAACTAGTCTTCCACTTTTGATATCAGAAATTTCAACTGTATTAGGGCTGAATGTGACTTTCTTTGGATCACCAGTATGTGTCATTTGATACACAGAAAGGAGATTCGAAGCTAAGGAAGGCACATAGAGAACATTCTGAAAGCATCCATGATCTACATGAATCGTACCTTTGCCCTTTGAAGAAATTTTTGAGTCATCTCCCAAATGGATGGGGATGGAGCTGTTTGGATCGAATGAGGAAAAAGAATCAATATTTGCAGCCATATGATTTGATGCACCCGAATCTATGAGGAGAGTGGGCTTCGAAACCGTTGCCATGAGTGCTTGTCCTCTTTCATGATCGTCATTCCGATCCTTCTTCCTTGCACCGTCAGGAAGGGTTATGTTGTTCTTTTCCAAAAGGAGGGCCATTTGATCTATAGTCTTCTTCATACATGAACTTTCGGGATGAAAGCCACGGTTACAATAAGTACATTTAGATTTTTGGTTACCTTCTTTGCCCTTTTGCTTGGATTTCGAACTGGATGGTGCATCCGTTTGTTTGCCTTTGTCTTTTTGCTTGTGAGGCTCGAATTTGGGCTTCTCCTTCTTTAGCTCTCCTTTACCATTCGAAATCTTGGGTCCTTGAACAAATAGGGCTGAATCTTTGGAGCTTATGGACCCCATTTGAATCAACTTGTCATGCTCTTTCGTAACGGACTCAATGAAGGCATTCAAGGTAGGCATCTTCCAATTCGGGGTAGTTAGCCGACCGGAATTGAAAGTGGAGACAAATACCGAATAATCTTTCCCAAGCTTGCTTAGAATGGAGAGGATCAACTGTTTATCCTCTTTGATAACACCACTGTTCTTCAATTGCAAGTTCAAGTTCTTGAATTTTGTGAAGAATTCATTGATGCTCTCGAAATTCTCAGGATTAAGGCCAATCAATTCATTCTCTAATTGAAAAGCCCTAAGCTCATCCTGCTTGCCGAATAGTGTCTCAAGTTGCTCCCATATGGCTTTTGGAGTCTTCAATCCGCTGAGATGGAAGTGAAGATCCTTGGAGATGGAGAGACAAAGAAGACCGTAAGCTTCATCAAGCTTATTGTAGTGTTTGGTTCTTTCTGCCACATTGTTTGGCTCCAATTCAAGACCAAGAGTGACTCGGTAGTATCCTTTTGAACGTAATATGATCTCCATATCATCTTTCCAATCAAAATAATTGAATGGGGTGAGGATAGGCTTTGAAGAAGAGTATTCCATTGCTAGGAGCGAGTCAAATGATGAAGAAGAAGCTTGCATGCAGACTATAGCGAATGGAAATGCTGTAGGGAAGCTTGCATGCAGAATGTAGCGAGTGCACTTGGAGGAGATAATTAACCTGCAAATCACATAAGAACAATCACAATAAGGTCGAACAATCCACCCTTTGAGAGTTGCATCACACCTGGGATTGGATTTCAAGCAATGTTGAATAGGTCCAATGTATCAGATCCAGGAATTATGTGGTAACTCAAGCTTCTGGAGTGGTATTGGAGTATTTTTCAAGCTTTGCATGCACAGGAGCGAATGCCCTTGAGATATCTCATGCCAAACTTTTTGCAATTTTTAGCAATTCAGTCAAATCTTCTTGTATAAACACCTGTAGAAAAGAGATCTTGTCCCTGCAATGGCTCTGATACCATGTAAAGTTAGTCACAGCAGATCTAATGAACAAATAAATCAGTCACAACAGATGAACATAGAAGATATGGTGCAAAACTGTGCAAAACATGCAGCAGTGCTATCTATCCCAGAAAGGGTGAATGAATTACAATACAAACTGTTACCATGAACAGAGCAATTCGAATTGACTAAGGAGGTCATTCGAATCACTGAATGGAGTAGCTTGACTCAATCTAGGAGTCCTCATCAATCATCGGTGTTGCTCATCAATCACAACAACCAGTCATCCAGGTGTCAAGCTGAGTCTAACTGATCATAATAAATGTAACTGAAGTGTGTAGCACTGATATAGGATCTGGAGGCTCAGTGGGGGCGCATGGGAGGCTAACTGGAGTCAGAGCAAGTCACCTAATCGAACTGGAGGTCAATCGGAGGTGAAACAGTCAGTCAGGAGTGAAATCGGAGTGAAATCAATCAGAATCGGAGCTAACTGAATGTAACTGGAGTGAATCTGCAGTGGTAGGTGAACAAGTGCGCCCTTCTCTGTCAGTAGGTGAGAAGAGGGCGCCTTTCAGCTTAGGAGGGCTAAAACTCTGTGGAAAGTGGCTCCCGGGTGCTAGAAGAAGGTGGATAAGGTGCTGGAGGCATCAAACTGGTGACTGGACTGCATATCCTGAAATAGATCATGCAAGATCCTGAAGTAGATATGTATCCCGAAATAGATGATCCTGAAATAGATATGTATCCCAAAATAGATGATGGATATCCGAACAACCAACGACCCCATCTACCATGGAACTAATTAGCCACCCATTCCAGTGAAACTTCCATCAAATATCCCCAAATTTGATGGCAAGCCGAGTGAGGATCCTAAAAACCATGTGATGACATACCACTTATGGTGTTCATCCAACTCTTTGATGGACGACTCGATCCATCTTAGGCTATTTCAACGGAATCTCACTGGTTCGGCTGCCAAGTGGTATATTGAACTACCACCCCATTCTTTTCCCGATTTTGGTTCTCTTGCTATGAACTTTTTTACTCATTTCCAACTGCCTATATGATATGAAACTGGTACAGAGCTTCTGACCTCGCTCCGTCAAAATACCACCACTCGCATCTTAGATCATATACATGAGTGGTGGAGGAGACAACATTTGATTAAGGCTCCTATTCCAGACCAACTCCTAGCAGACTGATTCACAGAGTCTCTCATACCTACCATAGCTCGAGATGTTTCCATGGGAGGGGTTGCAATTGATGAACAAGCCATTGTGCATGCTCGTTTGCTAGACTTATTCTATGCTCAATCTGGCACATTGTTTGATATTCTTCCTGACGCACCCCGTAACACGTACGACCCCACGAAACCACCCAAGGGACCCCAAGCTGATGGCATCATTGGATCCCTTAACACTCAGCCTCCCTCTCAAACTGTTGGATCATCGAACCCACAAGGTTCTACCCCATCACCAACACAGGCTGGTCACGGCACCACCAAATCATCCGCTCCTGCTATCACCGAAGAAGTGAATTATGTTCAATCAGCTTCACCTTAGAAGTCTGGTGGCAAGAAGAAGAACAAAGGGAAACCTAAGAAATATTCTACCCAGTAGGAACAGAAGAGCACCCTTGATGAATCCAAACAGAAAAGGAAATTGAAGTATCCTTGTCTACTATGTGGTGATGACCACTTTTCTAAAGAGTGTCCCCAAAGAGACAAAATTCAAAAGTTTCTTAAGGGAAAACCCATACCCGCAGTTCTAAATGATCCCTTGCCTACTCAAAATCAGCAGTTGATTGCTCAAACCTCCCCTTTGCAAGGAGAGGCATCCTCTACCGCGCATGTTCTCATGATGCGTAGTGAGACGGTCAGTTTGAACACTTGATCACGTTCGTACGATTCAATCCCTTCAAAGGATCCTGCTGGAGGTAATACTGAAAAATATTCCACTTCTCTACCTAAGGTGACTGCACCGTCGGCTGCTCTCACCATTGAGAAGCCCTCTTTTGAGTCAGTATTTCATCCACCCAAGAGCACGATTCGAAAAGCTGTTTTCAATCCCAATGCTCGAGCAACTCAGAATTACAATATCGTAGAGGATCTGGCACAAGCTCCTTGTGCCATGTCGACACTGGAAGTCTTGCAGAATTGTCCCAATCAACGCAATACACTCCTCACTTCCATCGGTGTAGTAGACCTGAATTCTTCGAATACCATCATGTTTAGACTCAAGTATTTTAAGCCAAGGCTTTCCCATCAGCTTGCATTTCAAGTTGTTACCAACGTTGATGGGAAGATAGTCCATCGTACTATCTTAGACGAAGGAGCTTCTACCTCGGTCATGTCAATTGCTTGTTGGAGAGCCATTGGCTCTCCCGAACTGAACCGTTCTCCCACCACCTTGAAAGCATTTGACGAATGTGGCTTTCAACCCCATGGGTTACTGCAAGCTTTTCCAGTTGAGCTGGGGGGAAACACCGCAACCATTAACATGGAAGTTGTCGCAGCCCCGTTAGATTATAATCTCTTGCTTTGTTGTAATTGATTTTACGCCATGACTGCGGTTGCATCATCTGTCTTCCGCATAGTTCAATTCCGTCACCAAGGTCGAATTGTCACTGTCGACCAACTAGACTTCTACACACTAGACACCACTTCTCATCCTGGCGATAATGTCACAATGCTTGGGAAATCTTCGCAACAGTATGAGAGTGTGGGGGTTGGTCTCATAAAAGATTCATCTCTTATGGGAATTTTTTTGACACTAGATCCCCCTCATCATGTTGCCTCGGTGAACATGATCTCATCAGAGATTTCATCCCTTCCCAACCGCATTGATACATGACTTGTACCTGATGAAGCCACCACACACATGATTGGAGACATACTACCCCTTTCACCCGCTGAATGTACCTACGAGGCTATCCAATCAGCACCCGAGGACCACCTCGCAGTGGCCTCCACCTCCTTTTCTCTACGAAAAACGTCATCCCTACCCGATTCTCTTCTCTGGACTTTTCATTCTGACGAGTCCATCATGGAGATAATGAGTGCGGATGACCCCCCGTGGGAAGACCTACACCACCGGTCTTTTTTTCTCCCCCCATTGGATTATGTGAAGAACAACATTAGCACCATTTTTTTGCCGAATGTCTACCCTTGCTCTCAACCTGATACTCACATGTCATATGGACACTGAGGGCAACCTTGTCAACATCGAACCTACCACTTTGATTGACATTTCGGTTACTCCTGCTGTAGTGGAACATATTCATTTAGGCCTGAAGTGTTCCGCTGAAGAAGTCATTGCTTATACAGCCTTATTCAAGCGATTCTGAGATGTGTTCGCTTGGACCTATGAGGAGATGCCTGGGATAGACCCCACCATTGTTTTACACGAAATAAAAATCTATCCCGACGTCAAACCTGTCCGCCAAAAGTTGCGACCGGTACACCCTCGGAATACTGCAGCAATCAAGGCAAAGATTGAGAAACTCTTGAAGGCCGACTTCATCTACCCTGTCCCATTGACAGAATGTGTCTCAAACGTCGTCCCTGTCACTAAAAAGCAGGGTACCATTCGTGTCTGTGTCAATTATAGAGACCTCAACAAGGCTTGTCCTAAGGACAACTACCTGACTCCCTTTATTGACCATATTATTGACAATTGTGCTAGAAGTGTCATTTTTTCATTTATGGATGGCTTTTCCAGATACAACCAGATTGAGATCCACCCCGCCGACCAACACAAGACAACATTCATCTACCCTTGGGGAACGTTTTCTTATCGTAAACTCTCGTTTGGTCTTAAAAACGTTGGTTCCACATTCCAACAGGCCATGTCATACGCCTTCCATGATGTGAAGGACTTTGTGGAACCCTACTTGGATGACCTCCCTACCCACTCAAAGCGGCGCGAGTTCCACATAGATCATCTGATGGTCGTTTTCCTCAGATGCAGGTTGTACAATATACGTTTGAACCGTCATAACTGTATTTTATCTGTCGAGTCTGGATGCCTCTTAGGGTTTATCGTCTCAAAAGATGGGATACGCATTGATCCCATGAAGGTTGAATCCATCGTTGCTCTCCCACCTCCAACTAATGTTACTGAACTTCAAAGTCTGCAAGGACGAGCGACTTATTTATGGCACTTCGTTTATAATTTCGCGCAAAAGACTTAGGGCTACATGAGACTACTCAAGAAGGATGTCCCATTCATTTGGGACGATCAAGCTCAACAATCCTTCGATAGTCTCAAACATGCCATTACCCATGCCCCTATGGCCCAACCGCCGAATTACTATCGAGATTACATTCTATACCTCACAGCTTCTGACACCACTATCGCCATGGTTTTGGTGCAGGAAGACCAGAATGCCCAAGAACATGTGATATATTACTTAAGTAAGGATCTAATTGACACTGAAACCCATTACTCACATGTTGAGAATCTCGCTCTCGCGGCGGTTATCGCCATCCAGAAGTTTCGACATTATATTTTGCTTCGCACCACCACCAACATCACCGATTTGAACCCCATGTACCACATTTTGACATATCAGGTGCTTGGGTGCAAGTATTCACGCTAGGTCATTATACTATAGGAATTTGATCTCCTTTTCGAGAAGGCTAAGTCTAAAAAGTCTTTGTTGTTTGCTGAGCTCATATGCGACCTTCCCCGTACTGATGTAGAACTTGAGCCCAATGACTCTTTTCCATATGAGTCATTGTTTCTTATCAGTACGTCTAATCCGTGGTATGGAGATATCACTTTATATCTTCAAACCCAACATTGTAGCCCTCAATTGTCTCATGATGACCATCATCGAATACACCACCATGCGAATTATTACCTGATTATCAATGATACTTTGTACCGCCGTGGTATCAATTCTATTCTTCGACATTGTCTGACTCATGATGAGGATGAACACGTCCTAAATTACTATCATGTTGGGGCTTGTGGCGGTCATCTCTCTGGGATGGATACAGCCCAGAAGATTCTTTGCGCGGGAT
This sequence comes from Larix kaempferi, assembly GCA_027924585.1. Taxonomy (NCBI): domain Eukaryota; kingdom Viridiplantae; phylum Streptophyta; class Pinopsida; order Pinales; family Pinaceae; genus Larix; species Larix kaempferi. Next base: position 3,305,211 of record BSBM01001456.1, on the reverse strand, counting down.
ATTATTGGCCATCTATCTTTAAAGATTGTATCGATGCCATAAAAAATGTCCTCCATGTCAACATTTTCATACAAAAAAGTGCACCCATCCATCCCTGTTACACCCAGTTATTGCCGTTTCCCCCTTCGCTAAATGGGGCATTGACTTCATGCATTGTAAGCCTACCTCGGTTTGGGGGAATAGTTACATCATTGTAGCTGTGGACTACTTTACAAAGTGGGCCAAGGAAATGTTTACATACACGAACAATGGCAAGACCACCGCACTCTTCATGTTCAATCATGTCATAGAGCGGATTGGAGTTCCTCAATCTATAGTTACAAACCATGGTTTTCACTTTCAGAACCACATGGTTCAAGAATTGAGCGATAGATTGGGTTTTCGCCATGAAAACTCAACACCCTACTACCCACAGTCCAACGGACAGGTCGAGGCCATTAAAAAGGTCTTGAAAACTATGGTACAATGTATGGTGGGTACGCACAAGTCCAACTGGCATAATATGCTCTTTCCAGCATTATATGCCTAACGAACTTCCGTTAAGACTGCCACTGTGTTTACCCCCTTCCAATTAGTTTATGGATTGGAGGCAGTCCTACCCATAGAGTGAGAGATTCCGTCCCTCCAACACGACGTCGAACTTCTTCTTAACACTACTACCAAGGAAGAACGATTCCTTTACCTAGCAAAGCTTGATGAGTCTCACCGAGATGCTACTCTTGCCAACGAAGCGCACAAGAAACACATCAAAGCACAGTATGACAAGTCAGTATAACCTCGTATCTTTAACGAGGATGATTTGGTCCTTACATACGACCAAAAACATGACAAGTTGGGGGCAGGAAATTTTAATTCCATGTGGCATGGACCTTACATCGTTAAACATGTTTTGGATAAGGGATCCTACGAGCTCGAGGATTACGACGAAATATCTTTATGTGAACCCCGCAATGGGATTTACCTGAAGAGGTACTATGCCTGAACTTTTCATGCATATCCATTTTGTATATACTGTACATGGCGTGTGTGTTTTTTGTGTGGAGTGATGCGTTTATTTTAGTGTGTCTAGATCTTGTTTCCGCTTCTTATACCATGTTCTGTCCGCGTGTACAGATGGGAAATTGCTACGGATTCGTGGTCGGCACCAGCTGGCATACCTGCAACCTTGCTTCGGCATCCTGGGTACTATATTCCCCAACAGGAGAGCTCATTAGCTTAGGAGGAAATTGTCTTGGATTCTCAACCAACAACACCGCAGAGTATCAAGCAGTGATTGGAACCCTAACTGATGCTCTTTCCTTGAGTATGAACCACATTGTCATCCATTTGGATTCACAACTAGTGGTTTCTCATCTCAATAGGGTCTATGCTATCTGTGATCCCACTCTACTCCATCTCTTCAGACGAGTCCGTCTCCTAGAAAGGTCCTTTGAATCTATTCTATACCTACACATTCCACGAGACATGAACACAGTTGCTAACTCGATGGCCAATTTCATCTTAGATTGGTACATTGCACACACATAAGCATATTTATGAACTGTAAAAGAATTCACAACATGTAAAATCATCCATTGTATAAAATCAAACATGTAAACAAGATCTGATCATTCATCCATCTAAAACACATAAGGTATAAAACCGCCGGAAATGTCTGTATATATATAAGTCATCATAAAAAGTAGTGCTGGTACAAAATCTAAAGCATGACGGCTTTCAGTGAATCTATACAAAATATGAAGCCTCATAGCTTTCATTAGTACAAAATATTAGGCTTCTGAACTCTCAGTACATACATAATAACAACATAAGGCCTAACGCCTTGCCCATACACCTCTAGGTCTCGCAGCTCTCACCTGCTGACCATAGAAGCAGTCAACTGCTCTCACTACATTGCGGAGTAGCACATTGAAATGCACGGATGCCCCAACCGCATATCTCTGCATTGGCTATGGTAACTCATCCACTATCAGCTCTGGATCATCTAACGTCAACCCAATCAGGTTCTCATAGACGTCCTCCATCTCCACAATGGCAGCATGCACGGCTGGGGTCATGGCTGCTCCCCCTCCTGTCCTCGCAAGAAGAGAAACTCCTACTAGTCGCACAGGGCCCACATCTGTACACACATGTTATTAACTTATCAGCACTATAACAAAAAAATCATAAATACACAAAACTAAAAAGTATAAGAGTTTTTGTTCTTACCGATGTCTCCCCACTCTGCTCCCTCGGGCAGCGCCAAGTCTGGGTCCTCCCTGTAATCTGTACCCTTGTACTGGTATTCCTCTACCATGAGAAGCTGGCCTTCCATCCAGGTGAAGAACTTAGGACCGTACTCGATGATAGGACCCCCACCATGGTAGGCCATCACCTCTGTCCATCGGGCCATGCGAGTATCCCTAGGATCCATATCATCCAAAGGAACCTGCGGGCGCAAGAGGGGAACCTGCTCCAATAGAAATGAGATCACTATCGACCCATATCCAAACTGCTTGAGCTCTCCATGCCGACACTTGGTCAGCTGAGCTCGAATGTTGGTGAGGAGTCCCTCACACCAATTGAATACTTTCGAAGACATATAGTCCTTCGCATACAGCATCTGGAAACTAGTAGTTAGATGAGTCGCTTAGCTCCCTACTATCCTCACTATGGTAAAAAGTATGACATGCAGCGGACGATCTCGCACCTCTTTGATGAGAATCTTCCCACTAGAGGCATGGGCATGAGGAGTATAATGATGAAGGATCAAGTCATCCATGGTCCAATCACTTCCCCGTGATCTGGTAAGAGCCACATTGTCCCCCCTCCAGGAAAATCCAGTCAATAAGTAGATGTCCTCGACATCTATGGTAAGTATATGATCGTCGATCATGAAATGTTGTTGAGTTGCATCCCAACTCTGAAGCATATGCTCTAGCAGCGGGATTTGGGCCCTCATACCCTGGATCTGGAAGAACTTTAGAAGTCCACAGTTCCTCAATGTCGTCACACATAACGGATCATTTGTAGCTTGCACATCATCTACCTCATGTTCTTGCTCATGCCACTCTAGGACCATGTTGGATGCTACTAACCTGCCAAAAGGAGCATTTTAACATCATTAGAACTCACTTCAACCATTAATTGTTTATTTTTTGGGCTAGGTTTGTTTGTGGGGTTGGACGTTTCTTCCGTTGCACCCCATCAATACTGATAGTGCGATGTCATCGCAACCCTATTTTGCGGGATTTGCGACGACTTGGGCTCGTTGCAGTTCCCGTAAGGGAGACCTGCGACGACCCGAGGATGCAATAGCCCCCCACAAATCAACTTAAAAAACCCAAAAAATGAACTAAAATTGAAATTGTAAACCACTGGAAATATGCTGGATGAGATTTAGGGTTACCTGCTCCAAACGGCTCGTGAAATGGTTGCTCGCAGCTTTGGCAATCGACAAGTGAATTTTTGGCTCCAAATGGCACTTCATCTCCCCAATTTCGCAAATGAACAATGGTAACTATATTTGTCCATTTTTTCTATTTATAAACAAAAAGGAATATTCTTTTTCAAATATTTGATGCTTTTTAGGTCATTTGCTATAGTTGGATCATTTTTATGGCATTTGAATACCCGGTTGACTTTTTGACCTAGTTTCCAACTGTGTAGGAGTCGTTAAGTTTTCTATTTGTGTCGTTTTCACATTGAAGCGATCATCTCAGGTATTAGCAACCCCTTGAATATTTTGTCATTATTTTTCATCCGTTAGATTGTAATTATTTAATGATGACGAGCTTACTCTTTGTTCTTTCTCGTGCTCTTAAAACCATGAGAATAAGTTACCAAGTTACAATTTATCACTTTTTCGGGCTCGTTAAACTCACACAGAAAAGGACCCCCCTCGGAGTCTATCTTTAAGCTCTTTTCAGGCACTCGAAATATGAAAAGATTGCTAAGCGAACTTGTTGCATTCATGCTTGTTAAAGAATTTGAATGGTCATTTTCCTGGTGATAGTTTACCCCTTTTTTGGACCAGGGGGCACTACTTATGAAAAAGGTATAATCCAACCAATCGTGACTAGAAGAGTCCTCTCCCGTGTTGTTTTACCCTTTTTCGGGCAATGAGGCTAACTTTAGGAAAAAAGACCGTTGGAGTCTTCTTTAGTTCTTTTCAGACTCTCTAAACATGAAATGACGACCGAGTTTTACCTTCTATGGACTCGTTAAAACTCAACATTGAAGGGCTCATCATGGGCCGAACCCCTCCTATCCCAAGTTCAGAAAATATTTGGGATTGGACTCATTGATGAGATGAGCTATACCGAGCATCTGGTTACCCTCATCAAGATCATAAAAGAAACATGAGGCACTCATCATTCATGATGGGGAAAAAGGAAAGCTCTTATGTTACACCCTTTATATATGGCAGTACCTAGTCATTCTTGAACATGGCACTCATTTGTATTTTCATACTACACTTGGATCATCCATTTGTCCTCGAGTTTCACCTACTTCCTGAGTCTTGTGACTCCTTTGAGTCATTCAAATAACGCTTCCATCATCAGTTTCATTAGGAGTTGGCATCATACTTGTCATGTCAATACTGCCAAGTCATGCCATGCCCATGTTCAAGAATACTCTCACCATTCATTATCTGTAGTCAGTACACCTTCCACCATGTTGATCTACTATGAGCCAATCTTGCATGATTATTGTACTATCCGATCTGCTCTACACATCCTTTGTCGTGTTTCGTGTCGATGATGGGGGATTCATCATGGCCCTCCTTCGACGGATTCATCCTTGTCGACTTCAACACATCATCCGAGGATTGAATCTAGAAACCAATCAAGTACCTTGGGTCTGCATGCCTCAATGGAAGGTTACCTCGCTTTCAACATGAGTTTATATCATTGACTCTTGATTGAAAGGTTTCATCTGGCGTTCAACTTCAACTCATTTATTCACGCTTGGTGATACGTACTGTGATACCTTGGGGATCATTAACATTAATGGTGATTTCCCTCACACTTGTTAACGATATACATCAATGACCGCTAATCAAGTGGTTTCTACCATGTTCGACATCAAGACATTTGTAATTACATGGATAGATTCGTATCATTTACGGGTTCGGCTTGAACACCCTAGGGAGTCATGTTTTACCCAGGCTGCAATGGATATTTTTTTGAGTCATATCACATGGATCCACATTTTTATTGGTCATGGTTGTGTTATCATCTCATCATGAATCTATGCTTGTGTCTAGTAGCTATGATTGTGTTCAGTCGATTCTTTACTACCATGGATCTGCATTGTATTGGTCGGAAGCCATGTTGTACATCATATGAGACTGTGTGCTCAGATTCAGTTATACTGCAGCAGCATCCTTCATCCGACAAGTCCATTGCCATTCCTTCTATCAAAGCGTTTCACCTGTCCAATTTCAACAGCTTCATGCTTTGGGGGGAATTCTGTTACACCTAAATCTTGCTACCCTGAGACCCAGTGTAAACATCCCTAGAGTTTCCTTGACTAAGTCATTAACCTAGAAGAGATGCAAACCCATTAATACTAGGTTTTGAGAAGTCATTGCAGGCTACGTTAATGTAGCATGCGACGTCGCAGGTTGTCCTCTTTCAGCCTGCAACGATATCATTTAATAGACTAAAATAGATTCTTCAAGTCCTTTCTCGAAGCTAGCTGACATGGATCCCTATCCTTGACCTTTGGGAGAGCTGAAATTTGATTCCTAACCTCTTGGAAGGATCCCCTATCTCTCTCCTAGCATTTCCCAACCTACCCTATCCACTTAGTTCTATATAAGTGAAGCTCACTCCCATACCAAAGGGAGGAAGTCTATAGTGTCTACATGCTAGTGAAATTACCTTAGGAGAGATCTCTACTCATCTATTGGGAGACTCACACTTCCTTGGGAGGCTTTGGCATGGGCTTGATCGGAGGAGGATTACTACGCCAAGTCATTGGTTGTAATCTTTTCATCCTACATATTTCCCTTTCAATACAGTAATATAAGTGCTTTCCACCAAAATCTCATTGTGTCAATGATATCTTGTGTAGTTTGCCTGCTTGACTGCTTACTTAGATCTATTATTGTGTAGATGCGTTTTACTTGTTTTGTTGTCTTGTTATCTTGACAGGTTTTGCAGCTCATATCTAAAGATCGTCAAGCTTGGAGAAACATTCAAGGAGAAAAGGATAAGAAATCTATAAGGTAAACGTATCTAGTTACTTGATCTTTAATTAGATCTAGGAGAGTGATTTATATTCTGTCCTATTTTTTCTAGACTCGCGTTGAGCTAGGGAGATCAAGCCTCGAGTCCGCTCTTGGTAGATTGTCCGTCAAACAGTTCACAGAGTGGGTGAAATCGTATAAAGGTACTTTCAAGCACAAGAACCTCCTCAAACTAGCTTGGCAATATCTTCAATATTATATCTTCTAGAAGGTATGTCTGGCAAGGAACAAATGCATCTTTGATTCAAAAACTATAATTCCCAATTGAACAACAACCAAGGTTATTAGCCTCATGAGCAAGACAATGAAAAGCAAGGGAATTCAAAATTATGATAACACTCAGCTGGAACAAGAAGAAAGGAATTAGATCAATGGTTTATTGTTGCAACAGATTCATTCCATACATAAGAAAATCCAAAGGTCGCTTCCAAGATCATGTTGGAAGCTTCGTATGAAAGGGGAAGATTTGAAAAAATGGAAGTCTCACTTGGACATCACCTTTTATTCTTTGAAAAAGCCTCAAAAGGAAACCTAGGAATGGAAGGCGTAGGGGGGGGTCATCATTGACCCAAGCATAGCTATAACTTTATTTTGAATGGGGATTGGGGGTTCTTTCAAACAATCAAGTTGAGGCTTTGGATTTGTTCTTGGGACTAAACAGTTTTGAACCCAATGAAAAGGCTAGCTGCCATTGGAGACTCAACAACCATTATCAAGCTTATGAGAGGATTGAGAAGCTCTAAAAATGAACCCATTAGCAGATTGATCACAAGAGAACAACTTGATGCCAACAAACTTGATGAAGTAAGTTATTACCATGTGCTACATGATTTGAATAAATGAAGGAATAATCTTCCACCAAATTCTTTAAATCCGGGCCACTCATATAGTTTTTAAATCTCAGTTATGTATTGTAAAACATATTTTTATTTTAGGAGTCTTTTTCCAAATTTAGACTAGTAAGTTGGAAGGACAGTCCTATGTTAATAACATAAACAAAACCTTAAAGGATTTATGGACCTTGTATGGCTCTTTTGTTCCTTTAGATTTGTGGATCATATCTTTGTACTGAAACTCTGCCTCTTTGAAGGCCTTTTTATTTATAATTCAACTGTTCTTGTTTAAAAAAAATTATGATCATTCTCCAAAATCAAACATGTTATCTTGAAAGAAGGTACACATAAATTCACTCAAACTGTATACTAACATGTGTATCACTTAACTTGTGGTTGGTGAAAATAAATAAGCAAGTTAAGTTGTTGTGCTAGTTACATACAAACAAAATGTAAAATTCAAATTTGGAAGGAGCCAAATTCATGTGGAGGAAATGGAAATCGCTAATTTAGCAACATTGATGGTTAGGATGTGAGAAGCCATGGGAAAAATATTATTAATAAGAAAATCATAAAGATAAAAACAAATAATACATTTGATTTAAAACACTATCACAACAATTCCTACACAACACCCTTTTTTAATCCATATGGATAAAATTTTAATACGAAGTGGCTTATTATAGTGATTTGTACTGTACCTTTGAGGAAGAGGTTCCCATCCTCGAAGCATCAATTGTTGGGTGATAATATCGTCATCCGGAAGTTTCCCCAATCAAAGCATACACAGTGTTCGTATTGAAGGCGCAGGTGTAACCCAATGAGAGCTTCTTCCCCCCAACAATTTCAATCAACTCTTGTTGTAGGTGCTCTTTTTTATTATGCTTCCACTTACCTCACAAGTCCTCGTTGTCCTCGTCTTCCTGTGCATTGTCATTTTCATGGAACAACGATTTGAGGAAATATGTGATCTGGGCAAGTTCAGTTACGAGATTTTCAAAGATCCGGTTGGAGGTCTGAAGGTTGGGTTTCATGGTGTGTAGATCTAATTCAGTAGAGAGGAGATTGTCCGACATATATGTGCTCTATGCATAGACGTGTTCGAGGACGTGGATAGAAAAACCCATAGTAAGAACACACTGTCAAAGTCCGGATTTGCAGTAAAAACAATGACGAAGAATCTTCCAAAAAAATATAATTAAAATCAAAAGATAAAATATTTTAATCCTTAATATTATTATTTCTACAAAATATTTGTAAATACATTAAAACAAATCTAAAAAATATAAAGTTAATACAAATCTAAAAAAATGTAAAATGTAATTTTGAACCAAAAGTTCATGGGAGGGCGATTTTTCATATGAAAAAATAAATTCAATTAAATGTAATGTTATTTTTTTTATTTTCTTATATTCTTTTTCATGGTAGATAATTGTTTTTTGCCACTACCTGTCAAATGACTGACACCACCCAACCCAATCTGCAATAAAGTGTGTTGAATTTCAATAACTTTAATCATCTATGTGTCCCCCTCCTTCTCTGCTACTGTTATTATCTCTCTGTTTCTCAAAGAGAGCCTGGTTTCTATGAAGGAATTGACCATGGGGGTTCATCAGCGAGGCAATATCATATCATGTCCATTCATATTGGGGGTTTGAATACTCTTATACAACTCAAAAATATATTGTCGAGTATTAAGGGGTCAAGGGAGGCTTTTAATTTGACATAGTAATATGAATATTGGGGACTATTTTATTGGGGTGGGATGAGGAATAACCTCCAAATCATGGGATGGATTCATACCTCCAAATCATGGGCTCAATTCATACCCACCTAAAACTTAAAAACCCTCCATTTTTATTTGATATTGATTATGATCCTAAGTTTTGCATAATTCTGATAATAGTGTACCAATGATAATATTGATGGAAGCCTATTTGGATTAATGGCCTTGAGAAATCCTCATTTAATAGCTTATTTAGGATAGGTTTGATTTGATGTTATATTGTTTTCCATCTTTAAGGTAAGAGATATACGTAATTGGGAGTTTCAGGGTTGAACAATTGTATTGTATTTTTTGTAGGCATGTGAGTAAAAGATCTAACTCTTCACTTTTTAGGCTGGGATTTAGGTGTGTATTGAGATTCAATCAAATGTTGCTCCATGACAAACAAGAAAAGTGAGATCAATCTTTCTTCGCTCATTGGAACCAAGAAAATTTAGATCAATCTTTATAATTATTTCTTTCAACCTTTTGTATTCTTCTTTAACATTTTCACATTTCCAGTTACGAATAGTTGTTAGATTGAGTTATATTTGGCACATTCATAAATGTAATTTCAATTCTTATATGCAAAGCATCCCTCTTAATATTGTATTGGAACTGAAATGAGCATAGGTGAAAATCTAAATCCTTATTTACATACCCTATGTGTTTTCGTTACCATGAAATGGTATCATATAAGTTTCACCATCTATGTATATTTATAACTATTGCATGCTTGAAACCTAAAAATTGATATTTTTCCCTCTTCTGTAAAAATTTTAAAAAAACTAGATATAACCCAAGAATAGGTAACTAAATGTTGTTAATTCCCTTGGTTGCAAGAATAAATGTAGATTAAGTAGAGGAAATTCATATATTGCATCTTGTGAATGACCTAAATCCAAGCTATGCACATGATCATATGATGTTATTGGAAAGTAAGAGGATTTTTTCTACGTTCATTTGGGTTCAAACATCAATGATGTTTGTTTTGATAGAAATATAGGGGAGTCCATACACGAAAGGGTTTGAATTTTGCATTTTTATGGAGTTTAATTTATCAATCTCATAGAAAACATGAGCTCTCTATGGCTATACTTATATTTACATGATATAAAATTGGTAGATTGGCACGTTGTGGTGTGAAACATCTGCAATTCTCATCTTTTCTAAGCATTGCACTAACTATTGGACTCTCATTATTTGTTATGTCGATATCTTGAATGGGTTTCCATTTACGCATTTTTCCTTCTCAGTACTATTTCGTTGGGTCTTCCACTATCCAACACTACAAATTGATTAGTCAACCATGCAATCATTATTAGCATTATACTATTATTTTATTTAACATCATGTTTGCTTATACTAAGATGTGTTTGGGATCTTGTTTGTTACAACTTGATAATATGATATAAAGGGCGTATTAAAAATGGGTTGATAAAAATGGATACATACAATATTTGGTGAAACTAGGGGTTTTCTTAATTGGAAAGGCATATTGGGAGGGGGGTTCAACAATAAAAGTTTAGGAGGAATTTTCCAATATTTAGTGAAATTAGGGATATTATTTAATATCATGTGAACTATCGTGCTATGTAACAAGTTCACTGAGTGAACCCCCCATGGAATTGACATGCATTAACCAAATTGAAATTACATTAAAATCCTGCCTCATGTTTTCCCTCTCTATCCTGCTTATTCCGTTGATTGCCTTTCAATATTCCATTGCCCCAATTTTCTTCACCTATGTTCCCTAGTTATTGCCTTCCAAATATTCCAACTCATGATGGCACCTCTCATATTTTTTATGACTTTTCTCTTGCGCCATTGACTTTGGTCAATTCAGTGATTCATTATTTAGGAAAACCGGTCCCATGTTTTTTCCCTTTTATCCATTTTCCTCCCCTATGTCACCCAATTATTTCCTTTCAAATCTTCCATTGCTCCAATTTTCTTCCCGTACCTCAATTATTGCCTTACAAATCTTCCATTGCTCCAATTTTCTCACCTATATCCAGAGTTAGAATTTGACGGACAAATGCTCATCATAGAACATTTTACCAGTCGAGTACTTTTGAAAATTTTCAATAAATTGTTTAACTGAATGGGCAAACAATTCATTGTCACGTATTTTTTACGGTTGAATATTTTTTAAACCTTCATAAGATTTCTATTTAGCTATAGTATAGGGGTTAACCCCTTACGATGTGTACATCTTCATGATGTCCTTAAATGGTCGTAGTTAACCAAGTGGCCTAGGATAGGTGAGTGCTAATAAAGAAATTAACTCGAACCACCCACCATCTTTTGCTTGTTGTATACCTGATTTTTGTTATAGTACATATAGGTTAGATCCACGTGTAGAATTTTTAGAATTATATCAGTTTGACCCATCCATTTTTATTAAAAAAATATTATATTAGAAAACTAAATTTATTGCATTTTGGATTCAATAAATTTATTTTATCATATTCTAATCAAAGTGCTATATACACAAATCGACTTTCTTATATGAGTTGTGAGCTTGAACTTTCCATGTGTGCAAATCTATGTGTAATGGAGGAATTCAAAATGGTATATACCTAGGAAAAACAACTTTACTAAACTTTTCATTGGAAAATACCAAGAAGAGAACCTAGTTATCTCCACCAAGGGCATATATATATATATATATATATATATATATATATATATATATATATATATGAACGGCCTCCACAAAGTACATGTTTATATTTATCTAGCCTTTGGAATAAAATATTGCAATTTCAATTACACATGTGACATAAATGAAAGGTAATTTCTTTGATAAAAAATTCTAAATTGAAAATTAATTTTTTAAATAAAATGTTATGTGATGAGAAAAATAAAAATAGTGTATTCTAAATATTCTAAGTTTTCAATTTTTTTAGAGCATATTTTCCGTCTTATTTTGTTCATAATCTGGTTCGAAATCTTTAAAATATTTTAAAATCACATATATTAGCTATGGAAATTCAAGACGTCATTTTTTTTGTTTGAAATAAAAAGATGAAATGAAATTCCAACCATGTCTATATCCCCCAATTATTGCCTTTCAAATCTTCCAATTCATGATTGCACCTTTCATACTTTCTATTTGGCCACTGACTTCGGTCATTTCGGCGATTTAATTTTGAGGCAATGTAGTATCCGCGTTATTTCCTTGCAATTTCTGACTCACACACAAGGAGATTTTTATGAGAGCTATTGAATCTATCCTAAGATTCTTGAGGAACTGAATTGCAGCCGATTCAATCATTTCATTTAGAAAAAAATATGTAGAATACATGTAAAATTGTTTTATCAATGATGTTTTAATCATTTTTAAAAATAAATATCAATTTAAAGGTCAATGAATATTTAAAATCTTTAATCTAATTTCATATCATAATATCTTAAACTATTATTAATGATAAAATCATTAATCTAATTTAATATCATATTCTATGATTATTAATGATAATGATATAATATAAACAAGAGTTGCAAGCAACAAGGCCCGTGACATTAGCTTGAATCATAAATGCATGGGCATGCCTAGAAATGCAAATGAAAATTGCAAACGTCAATGGAGGCATGCAGTGTAGCAGGAAACCAAGCCAAATTCTTGTATAACATCATGTGGAATATATGATTTTCCATTAAAAGTTAGTAGAGTTGATTTGTAAAGTTCTTCGCTCTTCCAACTGCAAGGCTGCAATCATGCCTTTGAATGTGAAGATATTCTCTTTTGAGAAGATGCTTTAATGGATTTAAATTATAAATATTCATCTAATCTTTGTTATTTTACATATTTTCAATTTCTTAGTTGAAATTGGCAAGTTACACAAGATTTAGCAAAAATGCCTTTTTGACAAGGATGTAAAATAACTTCAATTCCTTAAATTCAAATGTACAACAACAAAAATCATAATACATCCAATATAATAGATATAAAATGCTAAAATATAAAACTATACAATTTGGTCCATGCATATTTGATTTTCTACATCTTTATGAATAATCCTACCAATCGTGGTTTAAATGTGCATTAGGTACAAAAGGGTTTTATGCCTATATACTTGTTTTACATGGGGTTGTTCACTAACCTTGGAAAGGAAACAACAAAACTATCCCCCAATAACTTATAGCTTACACAAAGCATGCTCTGTTTAGAAGTTACTATTATTTGTTTAATTTATAGAATTTACAGCAAGTAACCGACTAAAGCATCTCATAAACTCTTCCAAAATTACTCCAAGTCCTACAAGGGTTTGGGGTCATGATTAAAATTCCTTTGGTTAGAAACTTGTTGATTTCCATTACATGATGGGAAAGATCCTAAACATACAAAACAAAGGCTTCGAGTCCCTAACTTTAATGGGTGAAGCATGAGTGCCTACTTTATAATTTTACAAAATGATATAGTGTCTTTTGAGAGGCTCACTCTATTAGCATGTCATTCTAAAGGAAAAAACATGGAACTTCCACAAGACATGAAAATTTTGGAAGAAACCAAAGTGAGACGTGACACCTTGATCAATAATAATTGTAGTCATCTCAATTATTCTACCTTTATATAAAAGTAATCACTATAAAAAAGAATACTAACATAATCATAATCATCTAATCATCTAGATCTAATGAAATTAACTTCAGATTGACAACAACCTCTCCAGCCCAAGTTTTTCATATGTCAATAAAGAGATGAACATAATGACTTATTGGCATGACAACTATAGTCCAATCTATAATTATAGTGCACTACGTTAAATAATGAATGTCATGCATATATAAATATTTGTGCATATATAAACATGTATCCCTTGCCTCAACAAACCTCTGGCAACTCCAACATACTTGAATGCCTCTGCAAAAGATAAAAGTGTCACGTGTTGTGATTGCTAACTGCATGGTTTTTCTTTTTCTAGTTTCATGGTGAGGTGGTCTATGTAGCATTTGACTTGGCCAACATTGTCAAACTTCAATGCATTCATAAGCACTTGTTTTCCAAAGGATTGGAATTGTATCTAAATTTTCTTTGATATTAACATAAATAACAGTTATCAAGGATGATGCATATACTCTTTCCCTTACCTCTTTTCCCTACATTTCCCAAGCACACGATCTAATTGTGAATAGAAAATTAATTATGCACAGAGCCCATGAAGAATTCCAAACCAAATTCCATGCAACATCTCGAATTTAGTTCACAATTTAGGTCAAGGTCTCGAATCCCTTTAACGTCATTATAATTATTTCTCTTGAAACAAAGGTTACCCAAGGATGAGGGATCTTCGAGCTTCGTTGTTCATAGTTGGCCCTTGCCAACTTCACCAACCGCTCTCTGTGGCTTGTCGAGCAGATCCCCACTACTACCTACTTACCTTATTGTTGCATGCATGTTGCAATATGAATACCTGAGTGTTATGCCAATAGGTGTATTTCATATGTCCACTTTTGACAGAAATTGATAATTTCAAAAAAAACATTTGAAGGCATGAGATTTAGTTGATGGTCATCTAAATATTAATGGATGATTAAGATTGTATGAAGGTTTAGGTAGATTGGAAAAACTAAAATATATTACTTAAAATTAAAAATTAAAATCCATCCATTGTTCTTCAACCGATGTTACCAGTTCTTTTGCAATATATCAGGGTGACCAAGCATATTGTTTTTACTCACACTAAAAAAATGAAATTGTGAGGTAAGAGCTATCCTCACTCAACCTCATTTATTGTCTATCAATTGGAAATTCATCCCCTTAATAAAGATATGGACATTGTCATGCATGGGAAGCGTTTGTCTTACTTAAAGAGTCACATTGTTGAATTGTTTTGGTGAGCAGCTCAGGTACCAAAAGAGGGCTACATGGATCCGGACCTACTTGGACAGTTCTCACATTTTCTAATTGATTACGGACCAGGCCAAGCAAGCATGCCTCTATCTTCCCTGTTGCATCTCATTTCCATTGTCATGGACTTATTTTTTATGTTGGCTTTCCCAACACCTAAGCTATGATCTTTTTGTTCTAAAAAAATCATTTAAAAAACTAAAATGCATTTAAATAAATTGTTTTCAAAACCTGTAATATATTTACCTTCTAAAACCAAAATGAATTCCTTCGGGGATTTCTACCATCAGAAAAACCAAACACCATAGACAATTAATCAAGAAACATGATTGTTGTATGTCCCATGCCTTCGGCAGGGAAATAATAAATCTGACAGTATTTATTGCTTAGTGATGTCACTCGAACAAGTGGCAATTGGTTTCCCCGCTCCAAATTTAGAGGGGGACATCACTCATCTCCACCCATTCAAAATTTAAACAAGATCCACGAGGTGGCAATGTCCATGACATTGCTATGTGGGACATTTCCATATGCCAGTGCATTGACAAATATGCATTGACATAAAAGGAAATCGGCATGAAAGCAAACAAAGAATGTTGAAGAAGACAATGATGAAAATATAAATTTGTTAGAAGAAGGCAATGAGGACAACATAAATTTTATCCAAATTATGATAAAATGATGTTTGCAAAGTTGTCAATAGCAGTGAATTGCATATTGGTGCAAGTGCTTCAAAGTGTGTGTTGTGTATAAAAATCATGCCAGCAAAAGCATATGGTGCTATGATTGAGAAATCAATATGGAATATGAAGTATGTCAATGATTTGGTCTATATATCACCAATGTTATTACACCATTCGAAGGAAAAAAACAACACACCATGAAGTAGCAAAAACAACTATTGTTATGTCCTCGTAGGGGACTATAAAGTTTTCAACCAGTCTTGTCAATAGCCCAGTACATGGCACAAATATTTATGTTTCCTTAAGTTTATTATAAAGTTATAATTTTTTCATATTAAAGATATTTTTTAAAAACCATTTATTTCAATGTTTATTGGCTATTCCTTGTTGACGTTCACCACGAATTTTGGTGCCCAAGCCTCGACAATGTGCAAACGTCAACGGAGTTCTCGTGCAGAGTGTAATTAATTGAATCAGAGTTCTCATACAGAGTGTTTCTCGGGACGCATATAATTCTCTATGATCTAGATGTAACATGAGGTTATGAAATGTGAAGTCATAAAGTAAAGTTTTAAAACCGCGAAGTGATTACATAAAGTGGGCAACGTATATGATGGTTGGTGGATCCCCTTTAAATTGATCTTCACGTACATGTTCCAAGTGAGGTTGGGAGCATGGTTATGAACTATTGTAAATCATAAAACATCATTTTCCTCCTTAAACGTAAGGTGTTGTGGGATTCATTTATGGGAATTAAAATATTGTTTTTATTTTTATATTTAAATATAAAAATAGTTTTATAATGTTATAACTTTATTTTTCCTTACTATAAAATAACATTATGTTATAATTTTTGAAGTAGATATTAAAGGTAAAGTGCAACGAGATGTTATAAACTTGTGTCATGGAAAAATCTTGAAGAGGATGTTTATCATTTAATGCCTAGGGCGTGAAAGGGTTCCATAGCCAAACTTATTATATAAATTAGACCAATTCAATCTTTTATTGGAGGCAGAATGCAAGTGGAACCCCAACCCATTTTTTGGGGATGTTCATTTGTGAGCTTTTTCATCATTTATCTTTAACTAGACTCAATGGAAGTATGAATGGGACTTCCATAGCAGGTGAGAAAATACTTAAGTTTCTTTTCAGCAAAATATTAGTCGGATTTTGTTTCGCATTAATTGTTTTATGTTCGCGATGGGATGAGCATACAATAATATACAAACAATACATATAAAAATATTACAAATATTATATATAATACAAAGAACACATTGTAGCTCCACGATGGGAGTGAATAACCATAAGGCAAGACCATAATACAATGAAACAAGTAAAACATAATAAATAATATGATATAACCAAGGGTTTTGTTTCATGATACTATGAGTCTTTCTGCACTAATACTTTCATCTATATTTACTATATTTGAATATTATTTAATTTGGGATCTTTGTTGTATTGATAAAAACAGAGCATGCATAGAGTTATTGAAGTTGCGGCCACATTTTCTATATTTCTATAGCTTTTGTCTTGAAGCAATAACTGTTAGTAACTGCTTTTAGCAACTGCGGGGACATTTCCACCTCATGGCTCTTGTTATAATAAGTAAAGGCATTGACATGAAATAAGCATAATGACTGAAAAAATGCTATCTGATTTTTATATGTCATTAGCTTTCCAACAATGGGGGGAAATTCTGTAATGTCAATGCATATATATACAAGCATTACATATGTTTCTATTGAGACTATACGCAATAGGTACAATAATAAAAAATACCATGAAATAGAAAAAACATCTATTGTTGTAATAAGTAAATGCATTGACATGAAATAAGACTTAAATAAGCACAATGAGTGAAAAAATGCTATCTGATTTTTATATGTCATTAGCTTTCCAACATAGGGGCAAAATTCTTTAATGTCAATGCATATAGATACAAACATTACATAGGTTTCTATTGAGACTATACGCAATAGATACAAAAATACAAAACTTAACTTCTATACCCATCACTTGTAGTCTTCTTTTGATTTTAAATTAGAATATGAAGATTGAAATAAGCATAGTGATTGCAAAAATGTTGATTTGTATATCATAAGCTTTCCAACATAGGGGAAAAATTATATAATGTCAGTTCATATAGATACAAACATCATCAAAATATCATTTGCAAAGTTCCAAAAAAGTAGAAATTGTTGAGCAAGCTCTCCAATGCATAGAGCAAAATGTTGTTCAAGCATTATATACTATGTAAGAAGCAAAGAAGACAAAATATGTCTTTGTCAAGAGTACAAAATCTAAAGGGATGGATTTTCTTTAGTGGTAGCAGATCAAATCCCTATGTTCCGTCTGTGGAAAAATGCCTTGGAGCAAGCTTTGGATCAGTGGTAAGGTCAAGGACATCAGACCATCTTCTACCATGCATTTGTCTCTGCACATTCAATGTAGATTATTGTCAGAGAAATGTGGGAAAAAATGTAGATTGCAATGCATAAATTAAGTAGTTCATAAAATGCAGAAAATCTAACAGTGTGAATGTTTCATGCATTGTTCATGTGCAACAAGTATTGAGGTACTTGTAGAGCTTCAAAAAATGCAAACATGAAGCAAGTGCTCAATTCTTTTGTTTAGGAGAGGGATCATTTAGAGCCAATGAAGCTGAAACACTGAATATTTCTAAGATTCTATATTGTGTTTGAATATATTCTATATTGTGTTTGAATATAGTGACGTGGCAAACTCAATCACTAGTTTGTGTCTAAGGAAGCTCGTACAGTTTCATACAGGAAGCATACACCAAAGTTTCTATTTTTGTTTTCATGGAAGAGTTGTGCAAATGGTATTTTCTACATACATACCTTTACATCATATACATGTCAAAATACCTAAAGACATAAAAACAACAACTTTCTTTGGCATTGGTGTTTTGATCTTGCAGCAGATGGAAGTGTTGAGGCAGAAATGTTTTTTCATATGAAGTGTAGAGATAGAGAAATATTTCATGTTCCTAAATAAAAAGTAACTGACAAGAATGTAGTTACTAATAAAAGCAGTGAACTATAGAAAGGAAAGTGGCTCGGAGAAAAACGACTAATGAAAAGTGCAGTTGTGTTGTCACTGTCGTCAGCATTTGTAAATTCAACTGACATATTGATTTAAAATCAAAAGAAGACAAGAATCTTAAAACAACATGAAATGATTTGTTTATCAAAATCTTGTAAAAAGGATTCAATATTTTTACAATGACCTGGACGATAATTAGTTAGCATAAAATATAACATTTTTCAAGTGTTTGTATAAGTATTGTCTATATTATAGACTTGACAAGATCAATATTTCGGTGCAGATCTAATACATAACATAGAATAAGAATCTGCAATCAACAAAGTTCATGGAAGTTTGTTTTTAACTAGGAGGCACATAGTTATAGGAAAGAACATTGACAAGTAACATGTACTACATTAATGGTAATCATAAAACATGCAAAGAAATAATGCCAAATGTATTTTTTTCAAACTGTAGATGGCCAAAAGAGGCAAAAGACATCCAATCTGAAAGCAAGAAAAACTCGGTATTATTGTTAAAACATAATCTAAATTCTAAATTACAATTTCTATGGGTCAAGCAAATGCACAAACACATGCCTGCTACATAGGTTAGAGATCACAGAAATTTGCTTTTAATCAGAAAGCACATAGTTATTGCAAAATATTGCCAAGAACATGTACTACAACAATGGTAACCATAAACCATGCAAAGAAAAAATGGGAAATGTACCTTTTTCCAAACCTGTTAATGGGAAAAAGGGACAAAAGACATCCCATCTGAAAGCAAGGAAAGGTTGGTACTGGTGTTCAGACATAATCTAAATTCTTGTAACATATTTTGTGAATGAAGACTTCAACAAGGAAAAAAAAATTAAAATGATTTGTGTGTCAAGCATACAATATATACTTGAGTATTAGTCAACCGATAGAGAACAGGAAAAATCAACACGAATTGTATTCATGTATGTTTCAGAGTAAGCAATTATTTATTGTTGATGAACTTGCTGAAATTTGGACAATCAGGCTTATGACAATTGGCCATAAGGAAATGCCAAAAGTAAAAAAAAAAACATTTGTTGATGCAAGAAGTGACAGAATATGTAGAAAATGGTCTTTGTTGAAATTGCAAATAACAGGTTCTGTGCTATGTTGCAGCAAAAAAGAGTTTCAAAGATATGACAAATGTGTAGTTGAATGCGGAAAGAGGGTTGTAGTATAGCTCAAAGATGAGGCAACAACAACAAAATAGTGGTATTTGATTCTCAATGCTTTGTTGCTATGCATCTTTGTTGTACATTTTGCAAAAAGAAGAACAATATAATGTACAGAGCATGTAGATTCAAGATGCAAATTACAATTGCTTCGGATTAAGAAAACGTATATACACAAGCCTGCACGGTAGCCTGGAGACCGTGGAAGTTTGCTATTAGGAAAGAATCACATACTTACAACAAAAACATTAACAAGAACATGTACCACATCAATGGTAACCACAAACCATGCAAAGAAATAATGGCAAATGTATTCTTTTTCAAACCTATAGATGGGAAAATTGGACAAAAAACATTCAATCTGGAAGGAAGAAAATGCTTGGTGTTGGTGTTTACACATAATCTAAATTCTTGCAACATACTATGTGAATGAAGACTTGAGCAGGGGAAAACAAAATTAAATACCTTTGTGTGACAAGAATGGAATATATAATTGATTATTATTCAACTAATAAAGAATAGGTAAAAGCAACACAAATTACATTCATATATGTTTCAGAGAATACTATTAGTTATTGTCATTGAACTTGTTGAGATTTGCACAATTAGGCTTATGATAACTGGCCATAACAGAAAATTAAAAAAAGCATTAGTTGATGCAAGAAGCCAAAGACTATGTAGACAATGGGCTCTGATGAAATTGCAAATAGCAAGTTCTGTACTATCTTCAAGAAAAGAGGATATCAAAGATATGACAAATGTGCAGTTGAATCTAGGAAGAGCACTGCAGTATAGGTCAAAGATGAGGCAACAACAAGAAAACAATGATACTTGATTCTACATTTATTCCTATATTTGATTCTCTTATCTCTACATTTCTTCAATGCTTTGTTCTTGTGCAACCTTGACACACATTTTGCAATAACAAAATGAAGGAACTGAACATATTTTATAGATGGAAGATGCAAAGTACAATTGCTTTGGATGAAGGGCATGTACAGGTACAGTCTTCTAGTTCGAGTTCTAAAGAAATCCTTGTTGATATATTTTGGTGATGCAGTAACACTGCAAGTGCATCGAAAAGGAAATCTCCTATTCAGAAATGGAAGTTTTGTAATCGGAACAAATGGTTTCTACACAAAGTTGCATCAATCTCGTCAGAAGATGAATGTCTAATTGGAAGATCAGTTCTTTCAATATCATTGCCTATGCTTTTCTATTTTTCCATGTCATATACAAATGCAAGAGGAAGAGAAGATGACCAGGTGCATCCAAGTTTGCTAGGTGTACCTGCAATGAATGTGGCGACTTCACAATTAGGAAACGTACAGTTGAAGTTTTCGACAAACTCAAAAATGAGAAACTTTGCAAGTTGGATAGAGAGGGGGGGGAGAAAGAAACAAATACAAGGAGGTAGTTTTAAACTATCAGTGTTGACCTTTTTGAAAGAGAAGGGGAAAAAATAGAACCATGTTAGTACAACTTTTCCAAAATCATGTTCCATGCAATTTTCAGAAGGAGAGTTTGTAATGGAGAAATGCAAAAGGAAGATCAAAATATGTCTTCTACTCTAGTTTCCAATGCCATTGCCTAATTCTTTGTTGTTTGAGCAAGTGCCAGACAACAAATGGAAGAAAATATGGTGTAGCAATCTATCAAAATTTGTGGAGCAATTGTCATACTTGATTAGCTTTTTTTAATATAGTAGATAAACAACAAATATGAAATAGCAAATTGGGCCATGCAATCAATGAATGCATTTTGCAAACTATTATTGGGAGAATGCAGATACTAAAATGAACCTGAGTTGAGTTCTATATTGACCCCAAGAAAATAGGTCAGAATAGATTCTTAATTGCCACCATATGAGAAGAGTCTTGCTATTGCTATTGAAACACCAAAAGCAAGTGGCTAAGCACAAGACACATCAAAGGGCAGACAGAGAGGAAATTTTTTTGTCTCCTAGAAATTGTCACAGAAAATTTGTTGTGATGAAGACAAATTGTTTATACCAACAACACAACATTCTAAGCCATGTCTCAAGCAATAGCTGAAAACATTGTAGAAGACATGTGTCTGAAGCAACCTCCAGATGTCCAATTCAGGACATTGGAAATCTAATACAAGGGACATTTAGGAAATACCTTAGGAAATGGCATGGACATTGGAACACTTGAAGAATTGTATGATCTCTAACGTGTTGCAGAGATAAGGTTTTGGGGTGGTTTTCCTCAATGAAAACTCTAGAACAAGTGAACTGACTATTTCTATGCAAGAAACTGTGCTTTCCTTAATATTTTTCAATCATTTTTACCATGAACAATTTCCAAGGAAGGAAACTCTATTTTCTCTAATATGTCTCTCTATGACCACCCTTTAAACATATCCACTGCAGGTGGAAGCAAAAAGGAAAAAATCCCTATGAGGATAAGTACAATTGATTTAAAACAACACCAAACAAACTTCCCAATATAACTTTTAAAATCTGCAAAGTTTCATATAAGAAACATGTGACATTATTGTTCCATAAACAAACAATTATAACAAGTATTTCAAATAGTTAAAGCTAGCAAGAATACATACTGAAAAAAAAAATGTTAATCTCAACACTCCACATATCAAACAACAGAAGCAGGTCATTAAAGTTGACCATATAATGTTGTCCTCTCAATATTATTGACAGAGAAAAGGTTACTATTGCAAACAAGTAAATTCAAATAATAAGTATCTATTAAAATGCTTTGTACAATTAAGAACCAACCATAAATACTTATAGCTGCAATAAATAATTTAGATTTAGAATATAGGGAAATTTCAGCTCTAACCTGAACTAGAGGTTATATGATTTCTGTATATATTTTAAAAATTGTTTAATTCATGGTTTTATTTAAACCAAATTTAAATAGAAAAAATAAATTAATTTAAACATTTCAATATTACACACCTATACTTATCTATGTTAAATAAACAATAAATTAAGTTTAAAAATTTAAATTTTAAAAGTTTATACTTTCACAGCATTAAATATTAACATCAATAAGAAGAAGTAAACATTTTAGTGTTAAAATGTTATACTTATATTTTATATACCATTAAATATTAATATCAACAATGTGAAGTTAATAAGAAACATCCATGAGTGGAGCATTTTTTAACAACACATACTATTTTTTATAAGAAATGGTCAACAACAAACATCCATGAGTGGAAAGACCCAGGCAAAATTAATTTCTCTTTCATTTCTTGAAATGCAATAAATAACTTTAAATTTTTTGCAAATTGCAAGGGAAATGAATCTTGTAGTTCCATATAGCTAGAAAGCTGAAAGGGAAAAGAACACGTGACAGTTTCAAAAACATATATTTTTGCTAAATCTATTGGGTGATTCACATACTATAGCTTGGTGTATAATGATTCATGAATCCCCGTCTAGAGGAGTTGTTCAAGCACACTGGTAATCTAAAGGAGCATTGGCCAACACCAATACTAGAGGTAAAGTTCAAAATGCAAGGACCAATACATGAATTGGACTTAGAGGCTGAAATAGATATGGTAAGACAGTGCCAATAATGGTTATTGAAGTTATATGATTGAACTAATATTTCTTATTCCTTTGAAGCATGTGAAGAACCTGCAATAATTAATTTTAATGAAAACACACGAAATAGCAGAAATAACAGAACTCAGAATCACTTTTATATTGATCGCAGGCCACTTCGAGGGTGCAACCTCCTTTGAGCAAGCTCAATACAAATAACTTCACGGTGCCTTCATTGGTCTCAACACAAACTTATATACTAAGTCTAGGCGCCAATACCATGGTTCAATACTATGTGTCAATACAAACCATGGGCCAATACAAAATATGGATCAACAATTACTATGGGATGACTTACAAAGCATATGCCTCCAACAACAATAATACAAACTATGGATCAACAAATACTACGGGACGACCTACAAAGCATATGCGTCCAACAAAAATATACTAACAAAATAAATAGAAGGGTTGACATGGGTTCCTAACATCCCCTCTCCCTTAGAAAAATCTTTGTCCTCAAAGCTTTAGATGTGGAAATTGATGCAGAATCTGAAGGAGTGGTTCCCATGTAGCATCCTCGGGTTGCATTATGGCCCATTGACGCCTTTTGAGTTTCAGGGAGGATTCCTTGGAAGGCTGTAGACGAAGAAGGACCATATCAGCTGCACGAAAAGTGCACTCAAAACGGTGTTGATCGGCTTGTTGTTTCAGTCGAATTCTTGCCATGTGAAGATTGTCCTACAGAATGAGAAGAATCTGATCACGGTTTCGAAGAACCAAGTCAATTGCCTAAACTGGGGAGCTACGGAGGGTGTATGGAAGAAGAACTGGCGGTTCTTGTCCATAGACTGCTTCATATGGTGTCCTTTTAGATGTGGTATTGTACCACTGGAGCGCTTCTAGGAAATCGATAGAAATAGTTGTCCAAATCTGTGTAAGGATGGGAAAGGGTTTGAGCAGGCCTGAAAGGAGTGTCATTTCACCCTTATTGACCTAGCAAGTATCACAGTCAACCACCATCTGTTGAATTTTCATTTTCAGTCTCTGCCAAAAGAAGTTACATTGTTCTCGGTCATACATTTTGAGGAACCTAGAGTGCCCTGCTGATGAAGGAGCATGGAGTTCATAGAAGAGATAGCCCTGTTGAACAGATTGCAACCAATTTGGAACAAGCAGAGAAAGAGTTGTAAGAGAAACTGAGTCATCAAATGTGCGAAAAGGAGCATCTGCCACCATATTGTCCTTACCCTTCTTGTAAGTGATTGCGGAGGCATAACCCATAAGTTTGATAACCCATTTCAGGTGTGCTGGGGAGGAGACCCATTGTTCCAGGAAATTTTCCAGACTCTGGAGATTAGTCTTGATGTAGAAATAGTTCCTGAATAGGTATGGTGGCCACTTATGTACTGCATGCAAAATAGCCATCATTTCCTGCTGAGATGTAGATGCGGCTAAATTCTTACTCGAAAGGTCTCTTGAAGGCGACAAGCCCACTGGTTCAACAAAGACACCTGTATATCTATCCAAGGAAGTAGGGGAGACCGTTGATGGGTGCATCTGAATGGAATGGAGTTGAGCGATGATACTATGTGAATTCTTCTTAAGGATCTTTTCCAAGCGATGTGAACTGATGATGCGGAGAGACCCTTATTATAAGCCCTTAAATTTGTGTTGTTTCCTAGTGACTCAAAACTGCATCCAAAGTTCAGCAAAATCCCATAAGATGGGACCAAGTGTGCGTAACCATTGAACGCCCAAAACCACATCACATCCGCCTAGGGACAAGGAAAACATGTCAGAGCGCAGGTTATAATCTTCCAGAGAGATACGCACATTGTGACACTTCCCCTTGCACAGTAAGGTGCCCCCATTGGCAACCATGACTTCAAAGTTGGAGCAAGGATGGACAAAACAATCAGCCTGTTTGGCGATCCGAGGGTCAATGAAGTTA
Organism: Larix kaempferi; assembly: GCA_027924585.1. Lineage (NCBI taxonomy): Eukaryota > Viridiplantae > Streptophyta > Pinopsida > Pinales > Pinaceae > Larix > Larix kaempferi. The sequence continues at coordinate 3,280,079 of BSBM01001456.1, read as the reverse complement.
TGAGTGCTACCAGAATCAATGAGTATTGTAAGAGGAAGCTTCTTGAAATAACCCCTGACCCACATTGTTTGGGGGGTGGTGATGCCAGATAAAGCATGGAGAGATATCTCTGGTTGTTCATCTTGAGATGGGGGGTCAATAGGCGGCTCCTGAATGTCGACCTGATCATACATTCTATCTGGAGCTTCTTCACCAATTTGAGAGGCAGGTGAAGAATCCATATCCAAGAGATAGAGCTTTTGTTGAACACATCTATGTCCCCGAGTGAATTTTTCATCACAATTATAACAAAGCCCTTTTTCTCTGCATTCCTGCATCTCTGTTTTAAACAAATGCTTGATAGGAGTTGGTCGAGGAGCTGGCAGGATGGGAGTTTGTTGAGAACTCATATTTCAGAAAGGAACAAAAGGGGGTTTGGAGCGCTGTTGGGATACAATCTTGTCTTCTGCCAACTTCGCCAACCCTAGGACTTCCATCATTATGTTGGGACAGAACATTTTAACCTCTGACCGGATTTCATCCTTGAGACCACTAATAAAACAAATCCTGTAGAATTCATCTGACAATCCTTCTGTGTGATTGGCTAGTTTCTCAAATTATGTCTGATACTCTCTCACAGTGCCAATTTGACGAAGTTTAGTGAGTACTGCGGTGAATTCATCAAAAGCACTAGGACCAAATCATTGCAAAAGGAGTTGGCAAAAATCTGTCCATTTTGGCTCGTCATGAGCCTTGATGTACCAACGGTACCATTGAAGGGCTTCCCGTTCCAAATGAAAGGATGCCAGTGGAACTTTTTGGACATCAAAAGTATTATGCATACTGAAATATTTTTCTGCACGATAGATCCATCCAGTCGGATCAGTACCATTGAAGCGAGGAAATTCAAGCTTCAGACCGAGGAAATTCAAGCTTCAGACCAAGGAAATTGCTGGAAGAAGAGAACCCATTGGCTACAGAAGATTCTTGCTGTCGATTATTGTTCATGGCTGAATGCTGAAGATGGAGGCTGAGAAATTTTTCATCCAAATCTTGGAGTTTGGTTTGGATGGCTGCAAGTGCTTCCTCCATGGTTTTTTGCTCCTGCGCAGGTGACAACCATAACCAGGATTTTTTTTTTTTTTGAATGGATAGAAAAACACAAACAAAAGCTTATTTAGTAAAGGGAAATTTGGATTTGGAAAAAACTCAGATGGGTAATTGGGGTTTGACTAGGTTTTGGACACTTTCTGATGGACATGGAAGCAAAAAATGGGGATTTCAGAAGCAGGGTGAAAGAATGACAAAATTTGTCAAAGAGGGATAAAGAAGCAAAAATAGAGAATGAACATGGTGGAAAAATTTGGAGGTGAGTGGGTGAAAATTGAAGAAGTTATGACAAACCCTAAAAATAGACAAATGTGAGATTTCTAGCTTTGGGAAGTAGAATTTGGGATAGGGTCCTCAAGAATGAAATATGCAGAATGGGATTACAGGGGTTCCTGGGAAGTTTAAAGGGAAATGGAGTGAAAACAAGGGATATATGGAGAAAAAACTGAAATTTATACTCCAGGTATGTGCGGCTAAGAGAGATTCTGAAATAAAATAAAATAAAAATGAAGTTTCCTGGGATTTTTTTTTTTGCGGCTAAGGGAGATTCTAAAAAAAAAAACTGCAGTTTTTTTTTCAACAGAATGGAGCTGCTACAGCGCGAAAAGGATCCGAAATGACATCGAATTGATAGAAAACGACTGGATATGAAATGGCTTGATATGGAACGGCTTTCAGAATGGATCTGAAATGGTGCAGCAGTGATCGGCAACAATTCGATTGAAAATAGATATTGACCCCAGGTATATGCGACTTCCTAACAGTTCAGGGGTTTCACTCGGCCACCAATGTTGTCTGATGGCTTGCGTATTGGGGCAGTACCCCTCACTCCATGACTCAGATAAAACTGATAACCGCTTTGCCACAAACGATAGCTCTTGGTTTACCTCACGGGTGGGAACTAGTCAATCAGGTAGGGGTTGTTGCCTTTCGATGGCAGGTCCTCTCAATGGGCCAGCTACTTTGAGGTTCCTGTGGTACTCCTCACAATGAGTTTTAGGGCTTATGCCCAAGTACTTCCCACAGTTAAGCGGATAGAGATTATTCCCAGATCTGAATTTGCAACAGATGCGAAAAAAAAATTGGCAGAAATTCCACCCAACAAGCCCAAGAAAGTGCTCTGATACCAGATGTGAAGAACCTGGAATAATTAATTAATAAAAACACACGAAATAGTAGAAATAACAGAACTCAAAATCACTTTTATATTGATCGCAGGCCACTTCGAGGGGGCAACCGCCTTTGAGCAAGCTCAATACAAATAACTTCACAGTGCCTTCATTGGTCTCAACACAAACTTATATACTAAGTCTAGTCGCCAATACCATGGGTCAATACCATGTGTCAATACAAACCATGGGCCAATACAAAATATGGACCAACAATTACTACAGGACGACTTACAAAGCATATGCGTCCAACAATAATAATACAAACTATGGATCAACAAATACTACGGGACGACTTACAAAGCATATGCGTCCAACGACAATATACTAACAAAGTAAATAGAAGGGTTGACATGGGTTCCTAACAAGGCACTTCATGGCTACATGCTTTTCTTCTTAAAGTGAATTTGGCTCCGTAGAAAATGACATGGGTGATACAGTTTCTAGAGGAATTGGAGTTAAGATCATGGAAACTATCATAGCAGTTCCTAGTTTTGTTGGTTTTTGCATTGCTAGACTTGTTATATTTTACACAATGTCCTGTGTGCATATCAAATTTTGAATACATTAAATGGTTTTTACTTGGGAGAAACAGGAAAAGAGTCGAAGGCATAATTATATTTCACGTACATCAATATGCATGATGTAATAAGTATGAAAAAAAATAACTAGAATGAGGATCCTATGAAAGAGATATGAAACCACTTGATAGATTAATGCAAGCTCAACACAAATGAAAAGTGTGATACCAAAAATTAAGATACTCAACACCAAGACAATGTGACTATCAAAGCACATGAACCAATCTTTTCTCACAAGCTAGAAGAGAGCAACAATTCTCATAAACTTCATTTATAGGGCATATTAAACCATTGCTCCCAATCCTAAATAAACCTGTGTTGATGAATATGCATTCACTAAACAAGATATGACATGATAATATAACTAAGGACTGTATATGTCACCCAAAATTTACCTCAACCATGAAGGAGGTTCAATTAAATATTGGCTATACTTTGAAGAGATTGAATCCAAAAGAGTCACTGTCTCCACAACATAAATGATAATAACTTTGATCACAAAATGAAGTAGATCATGGACTATGTAAGTTCTGATTTGGTTACCCATTCACATCCATGTCAAGACAACAAGACATAAATCTAATGGGAAACAGAGGTATCATAGTGTAATCTTGATTTATTGGATGATACCAACAATTAAGATACTCAATACCAAGACAATATCATTGTCAAATCACATGAACCAATCTTTTCTCATAAGCTAGAACACATCAACGATTCTCATAAACTGAGTTTATGGGGCATATTTAAACCATTTCTTTCAGTCCTAAATAAACTTGCGTTGATGAGTATGCATTCGCTAAACAAGCAATGAGATCATAATATAACTAATGAGTGTAAATGTCACCCAAAATTTGCCCCAATAGTGAAGGAGGTTCAATTAAATATTGGCTATGCTTTGTAAAGATTCAGTCCAAAAATGTCATTGTCTCGACAACATGAATGATAATAACTTTGATCACAAAATGAAGTAGATTATGGACTTTGTAAATTATGATTTGGTTACTCATTCACATTCATGTCAAGACAACAAGATATAAATCTAATGGGCAATGGAGGTAATAATGTGTAAGCTTTGATTTATTGGAATGTAGAGCCCGGTACCCAAGACTTGTCTCAACCATAAATGACACACCAAGAGAGTAAATCAGAATTAGAAGAGTTAAACTTGCAATTAGTAAATGAGGGTTGTTTTCATCACGTATAAAACATATATAATGTTTAGTGAATCCAAAATGATTGCTTGCAAATTGAACGAGTCTTGAAACCCAGGTATAATATGATATATGATATTTTCCCAAAATGGGAAAAATGCAAATTGAAAAAGTCATGAAAGCCAATACAACATATATGATATTCTTCCAGCACCGAATTTATCAATGTGTCGAAGCACTTAGTTGACAGAATTAAAGTCAATGTGGCAGACTTGCAGAAAAGGTTGAATTTGTGACTCTACAAACCCCAAACTCAAATTTGGTTAAAATGACAACCAATTCACAGATTTACAAACTCAAATTTAGTTCTAGAACAGAGTGTTATTTATGTTAAATTTTCTCACCACTTAATCCAACTTACTTCAGTAAAGTGGAGTGACCATTTAACTCGGATTTAAATTTGTCATCTAAGTTTCATTATCCAAAGGTTTAGAACTGAAGGAGTGTCATATTATCGTCATAAATATCAGGTTTAACAAGCCGAATGAACCTTTGAAGACAATCTTCTATTAGAAAACAAATCTCATCTTTCGGAAAACAAAGACAAATCTCTAAATCATTCTTAACTGGACACTTGGACCACTATCTCTAAATGCAGGGATTTCATGGGGCGACATGTTGGCATTCTTTTTACACTAGAATACACAACAAAGAAGTCCAATCAAAATACGAACTAAAGAGAAGCTAAGCCATACCAATTACAGTGACTCAAAAAAACACAAATTGGAAACCCCAAGATAGTGGAAGCACACACCCATAAACAATTTCTGAAGAGAGTGCAAGGAAAACACCCACAACTTGTAGTGAAAACACAATTACGAACATGCTATTCTGCATTGGAAGCAAAATTGAAACTGAAAGTCCTTGTAGGAAAAAATAGAGTATCTGTATAGATCACACATCTATATAAATTGACCAATCCATGAGTCTAAATGCAAGACAATTTTGGCAAAAGTGAAATAGAGAAACCAAAGACGAGATGACCAATGGGCATATCAAACACAAGATAGCGGACATGAAAACCTCTCATACACATTACAAGCAAAGCAATGAAGCATACATTTCGAAACATCGACACGAGCAGCTCGAAGAAGACAAAGAAAACTACCTTTCGCAACAACAAGTTTAGCACAACAAAAAACCGAACCACGGGCGCAAAGAAGAATTCGCGAAGAGGAATTGCTTCCCGCTCCTTGCACCAACTTCCAACAAGACAAGAACTCCACAGAAACCACCAGCAACAATGGAAAACACAAAGGACAATCAGACCCGAAAACAACAAAAGGAACATAAGAAGATGTCTGCAGAATAAACGTGGAGGAACCCTCAGCAACAGATTCCAAATCCAACCCTCGCAAGTTTGCAGAGGCTCACAACTGAAACCGCATATCTTCATATATCTGAAATAGTCCACGAGCTACTATGGCAAACATGACCCCGACCCATTCTAAATAAATGAAGAAAACCTCTCGCAAAATGCGGTGCCAAGTCCACGGAAACCCCCGCCCACCGGATAATGCAGAACCGGACGTGAACAGAGACCGCTTGTCAATTCTGGAAGACTTCGGCATTTAAAGATGATAGCAGAATGGAATAGAGGATGCATTGTGAAAAAACCCCTTGCAAAATCCCAGAAAACCAGCCGACTTGAACAGAGGTTGCTTGTAACTTTCCAGAGACAGTGGCATTGAAACAACATATGTAGTAGGGGCATTTGAAAAACCCAATCGCAGAAACCGAGACACTAACCAAATTAATATGCTGCAAATCTGATTGAAATGCATTTAATCTGCCAGATGTCAGCACGCCGCCGGGGCTTGGGACACAAGAACCCAAGTCGACGTCATGGCGGATGGAACCAATGGAAATAGAGATAAATCTTATTTAAAAAAACAACTAAAATAAAAAATTGCTCTAGACTTTGGCCAGACCTTCATCCTAAGAAAAATTTGCAAAAAAACCAAAAAACCCTCATGATTAATGCCCATGACCAAAAAATATATGTTAGGGACATAATAAATCAAGTAAAAATTAATTAAAAAACTAACACCAAAGTTTTAACTTTATCAATTGAAAATTGCATTTCTTTATTTCCTTACAAATAAACTAATATGTCCAAAATGATTCCAATATATCATGGATATAATGGACTTGAATTTTCACAAACATTTTAAAAGAAATTTAAATATAGTAAATAATAGGAATTGAAATAAAAATTTTAATTTTTTTAAACAACAATGTAGATATTAATATTAGAAAAATTATTATTAGAAAAACTATAATATGCCAATTTACAAATAAATATCTAATATTAATATTAGAAAAATTATTAATATGACAACTTACACATAGATATCTAATTTGTGTTTATTAGTTCAATCTTATATTAGATCTGGTTCCCTCCAGCTCCGTTTTCCCTACGGATTTGACCCGGAGAAAAATTATTATTAGAAAATTTATAATATGCCAATTTACAAATAAATATCTAATATTAATATTAGAAAAATTATTAATATGACAACTTACACATAGATATCTAATTTGTGTTTATTAGTTCAATCTTATATTAGATCTGGTTCCCCCAGCTCCGTTTTCCCTACGGATTTGACCCGGAGTCGCAACAAATGAGAAAAAGAATTACTCCCACTGGCGGATTTTGGTATAGGGAGTCGATATGCTCTCCCCAATGAGTAAACAATAGTACTACTGTAAGGCTGTGAATATAACTCCATTTCAACTATAAAGTTTTGGTTTTATTTTATGATTAAAAAAAATTTGTAATATAATGAAATAATAAAAGTTATTAGTATTTTTTTTTTCAAATTATTGGAATTGGAATATAAAGCATGCTATTCAAAAATTTAAACAATTAAAAATAATTTTAAAATAAAAAACAAATATATAAAAATAAAATTTGTTGAGCATCCATATTAGAAAAAATATTAAAAAAATAAAAATTTAAACGAGAGATATTAGTATTAAAAGATTTATTAGGATAATATTTATACAATTAATAAAATGAGTAAAGATTCATTTTAACTATGGATTTACAAAGGGTTGAGATGGATCATCCCTTGATGTGTAAACATTTTCTTAAATTTTGCACTTTAAAAAAGGTGTGCACCTCAAGAGATGATCTATCACGGGTGCATCATGCTTGACTTTTTATGTCCTTTGGTGACCCGTGTGACGTTGCCCAGCACTTAGCTGAGGGTGTGACCAACTTGGCAGGAACACCGACAGACTATGTCTTTAACTTGCAGAAACACTTAATCAACACTTAAGCTTTATTACTATGTTTCTTTACTTAGCCAATTTTACATTTAGCTTAAACACATGCATCATTCATAACATACACAAGAGACACACAATATAGGTGGCCACCCGAAAATGGGAACACACAAGTATTTATGATAATAATAATAATATATATTTAAGGTCACAGCCAAGCATGATACCAATTTGGTGTATGGGACCCCCTTGTTTGTGGGACAAAGGACCCCCTCTGCACAGGGATTTAACTGTTAAAGTCTACAGAGATATACATACCCTACCCGCCTCCGGATTTGAACCTGTGATCTCCAAGGAGGAAACAAATGCTCTTAACCATTAGGCCCACTTAGGATATATATATAAACAGAGTTACAATAGTACAATAGTAGGTTGGGGCGTCCTTAAGGACTAGCCTCATCAATGGAGTGTCCAATTGGACAAGCTCCAAGAAACATCAAATATTTTCCACAACACTAGTCTGTCTTGGAGCGTCTCTTCTTGCTACTATGGACCACCACCTTCGTCTCGTCCACCTACACTACTCTGCCCAAGTGAGCTCCCAGTCCATGCTAAGTCCACCCCTACAGTTCACACTGACCCAACCCAACTATCACTTGGTCATCACTTGGAGTGTTCTATATGCTTGATGCCTCTTGGATTCCTTTTGGTTGAGTCTTCTGCATGCATATATAGGCGAGCTCCCAAGAGGAAGTGCAACCCAAGTCATGGTCGCACTACTCATGAGTCGACACACCTCTACACGCTAAGTCCCATCCATCAGCAAGTTCCTACATCTGTCCACAAGCCTCACGTGAGTGCCCACATGTCAATGTGTGCTTTTCCACCATTTTCTTTCCAACCGGTCCACGCTAAGTGTGCCCACGAGCTTTCAACTTGTGCTACACCAAGTCTTGGGATCTTAGAGAGCGCCCAACCCATGCTACCATGGCCGACACACTAGGTGTGCTACTGCACCGATGCGAACATACCTTTCCACTAATGCACCCACGTCTTGGTCTTCATGCCAGGGACGCATCTTGTGCCATGCCCGTGCCCATGCCTGAGTTAACCACACGCTTCCCGTCTTTGCACGCCACCACACTGACGTGCTCCCAAGTCGGGTCGAAGCCCATGCCAACTCTTGTCATGCTACCTTGGGCTATTTAGGTGAGCTTCCATCACGAGATCATCCCGCGTGAGTGGAGTGGCTAAGTCCCTCAACGCGAAGCCGTGACATGATCCCTCTAAGTGCTTGGTAGATCCAAGTTAAGATTTTATAATTTTATATTGGTTTAATTTGTAAATATCTCATATGTTCCCACTTACTTCTTATGTTTAATCCCAGTTTAATGATGACTCGACTCCTTGATCTCATAAGAAGAAGTATCTAAGTTTCATTCATTTTTATTTTTAAGTAATTGAAATATTTAATTTTTTGGTTTTGAACTTTGGATTAAGGTCGACATTTTAATTTTTTTATTATTTTATTAAAGTGCCATGTGTCAACTCCACGTTGAGCATGTGATTACACTTCTACTTCAAATTGGACAATCGAAAGTCCATTCAACCCAATAAATCTATAAAAAAAAATCAAATATCAATATAAAAGTTAAATATTTAAAATCTAGAATTTAATTTAATATCTAACTCAAAGTAAAATTTAATATTATATTAATAATATCATAAAATTTTATTAAATTGATTTCTCACAAATAATTTATAAAGAAATTAAAATAAAGTGACAATTAGTATTTGGAACAAATAATTTTAATTTTTTTTTAAATTAAGCCATCTAAATAATAGTACTATAAGTAATATTAATGAAAAAATAATTTGCACATGAATATTTAGTCTATGTTTTTTAATATTATTTTTACATAAGAATATTTTTGGCATTTTCTTATATTTATTTAGTTTTGGTTTTATTTTATCATTAATTTTATTAATGAAAAAATAATTTGCACATAAATATTTAGTCTATGTTTTTTCATATTATATTTACGTAAAAATATTTGGCATTTTTTTATATTTATTTAGTTTTGATTTTATTTTATCATTAATTTTTTTTCAAGCTATGATAGAATCTTTTATTAATAGGAAAAAATACAAAATAGACTCTTACTTATGAAAAGAGATAGGTCACTTAGATTGAAGCATCATTTTTAGTTTTATATAAGGAAAACTAAACAAAAATAGGCACTAGAATCAGGGTATGGCCAGATTTACATAATCCACACATTTATTACAAAAGGGCTCAACAAGAGTATCATGTCACTTACAAGAATTGAACCTGGGTGGGGAGAGTGACAATCAATCCTCCCAACCACCCATATATATATATATATATACTAGGTCTCCTATATTGCATCATAATTATAACTTAAACCAAAAAGCAAAGGTTATACCTCATTAGGAGAGGCTTGAGCACCAACAACTGAGAATGGATTCCGATCTCCCTGACCAATTTTTAATAGAACCACCACCGCCTTGGCAACATCGACGCTTGTGGATTTCCTCCATGTTGTCATGAATGTCTCTAATCAGGTGTTGCACTTCCTCCTTTTGCATTTCCTTTTCCATGAGAACCTAGGTCAAGGCCCTATTGGAAATTCTGGTGCTCTTCTCCTACTCCTCCATTGCAAGAGCTTCCACAAACTCCACAGCTTTCTCTATGTGTGTCGAGAGATCTAAACTAAATTTTTGGGCCTCGTCTTTCCTCCCAGATTCCTAATGCACACGCCTACTAAGTTTGCGTCTACTGTGAGCTCGCTCCCATGGGGCCATCGTCACAAGAGAAGAAGAGAGGAAGTGCAGGTCAAGAAGAGAGTATCTTTCGAGCTTTGTATCACCTTCCAACTTTCTATTTTACGCAGTTTACAAATCTCTTGAGCACTTAGAACTGGGTTGCTTGGATGCCCATTAAAAGAATCACATGACTGCTTAAATAATAACCAAACCCGAGAATGTATGAAGGCATGTGAGCAAGGGGGAAATCATTAATAGTATCGACTGAAATACTTGGTTTGGATGTGTTGCAATCTCCCTTGAAGACAAAGGAGGATTTGTTGTTGTGGTATTTCTATTTGTTTTCAATTGAATTGAATAATTGTGTGATTGTTTTTGTTTTTAATTGAATTACATAATTATGTGATTATTTTTTATAAGCTGTTAATTATTGTGTTGTATTTATATTTGTTTCCAATTAAATTGCAAAATGTGTTGTTAAACTTGTTGAGGGACTACATTAAATTCTATTTTATTAAAAGTTAAAGACTATTTACCTTTTTATTGGTGATGTGATGGTGTATTTATATTTGTTTCCAATTAAATTGCAAAATGTATTACTAAATTTGTTGAGTGATTACATAAAATTTTATTTTCTTAAAAGTTAAAGACTATTTACCTTTTTATTGGTGATATGAGGTTAATGGATTTTGGTTCAATATGTTTATTCATTAATGCATTTTAACAGTACATTTTTCACAACATTTGTTTGCATCATAAAAAGCAATTACTAGTAATATATTTCTAACTAAAATAAAAAATTTGTGAAATGTAAATATAATTTATTTATAGTATTTTGGAAAATTACTTTTTAGCAGAATTCATAATTAAGGAAGGGCTTTAATGTGCAAATTCATAAATTATACTAAAGTACAAATGTATAAATTATACACATAAAATTTCAAATCAATTTATCACTTATTTTTTTTATATTAAAAATATATTTAATTTGGATGGGGTGTCCATTTTGTACCACATAAAAATGATGACATGAACCAAGCAATCCAAGCACATGAATGAATGCATATGGTCAATTACAAGTAATTTCATGTGCATTTAATGATCAAGGGGAAAAAAATTTGAGGAATTTGAAGCTTTTAGAGCTAAAGGGGAGATTACATTCTCAGGTCTTGCAATGAGGAAGCTTGTATGCAACAAGAGGTGGTTATTTACCATGAGAATGATGGTCAAGTGGTTTCTTCTACCATTTCTCCCTCTCGTGATATCTCGCCATCGTCATATAATCCACTGGCTTATAAGTTAGATACAACATTTTTTAGAAGGCCAAAAGAGGTGAAGCAAGAGACCATGGAGTACAAAGTCCCAATCTTGATCTATGAGGTGGAACATAGACAACCAAATCTAGATGGAGGAGTTCAATCCTACATCAGAGAAGAGGAGGTTGACATAGAAAAAGAGAAGTAGAGGGTTTTGCTTATTCAAAGAAGTTGTCCCCTAGCTCACTAGACACAATAGATGCCACATGGTTGTTCATCCATGCCAACTAGGAAGAAAATCAAGGCACATGTAATAGTAAGAATATTTAATGGAATACATATGTTAGAAAACTATCCAATGACTATAGAAGTTGAGGGGAAATGTGAGAGATAAAAAGGAGCTACAAGGAACTCCAAAATTGATAAAGAATTAGACATTGTTATTCTTGATATAGGATTCTCTAGAGGAAGGAATATGTGTATTCTTTGACATTGAATTTGTATTGGCTTACTAAGGAAATCAATTCATGTCACATGGAGTATGCTAAGGAATGTAGCAGTACAACCATTGCAAGAAATCAAGGAGCAACTACCACAATTGAATGATAGATACCAATTTTTGTTGCAAGTCCTTTGGTGTTCATATATGGTTTCAAAGGAGGTAGTATAAGAAGAGTGAGAAGAGAAATTGTTGAGTGTATACCCATAACATCACATCACACTAGATGAAGAAACATATTAGGTTGTAGAATCAAGGGTCTAGTTTCACTTTAGCCCCTATATTCTCTATGTTTTTTGTGGTTCTCTTATAGGAAAGTACTGGAGTTCTTCTCAAATTACTCTTTTTTTCTATATAATTGATATTAAAGGCCATAAGTTGGGACATGGAACAATTTCTTGTTATAGTTTCCACCTTCATTTTAAAGGTCGAAGCCTTTATAGCATGCATGCAATTTTCATTTATATTTTTGGAAAAGCTCAAGTTTACAGTTTTTCAAGACAATGCAAGGGTTTCAATTTGAGACACCTCACCTAGAACTCCTTGCCAAGTATGTATGTAAAATTTTGTCACTTGTAATATAAAGGAATTCAAATACTTTTTTAAAAGAAACACACACACACACACACATAGAGACATTTTAAAGCGATACATGCAACAAAGATCTAGGCTGAGGATTGTCTTCAAGAACTCTTGCATGAAGTTTAAAATACCCAACAACTCAAGGTAAGCCACTAGGTTTTATCTATATATATATAGAAGAAAGCTAATTATTGTATTGATTTTGGTATTTTTTGGTTTTCCATCCCTAGAAGAATGAGGCAATCTTTGCAAATTTGCATGGATGAAATTGTTGTTTTTAATGTATAAATTGATTCAGTACCCTAAAATACCCTTATTGAAACAAGATTATGCAATATTAACATTATATATATATGCAATTCTATTAAATTCAAATTAATTTTCACTAAAAAAAAATCAATTAATAAAATGTTTAGAATACAACTATCAATATATCTAATTAAAAAAATCACTATAAATATAATATTAAAAAAAACACTAAAATAATTTAAAATATGAATAAAATAAATAAATAATAACTCAAATAAATTCATGTATTAACTTCAGTTTTTATTAAGTATAAACATATACATATTTACATTGATTGAAATGAAGAGGATGATATAAAATTGAAGTTTAAATGAATTATGTTTAACTATATCTTTATTATTATTATAGTAATTTTCTAAATTCAATTTATAATTTAAAAAAGAAATAAATTTAAATATATTATAAATTTTATGAAATTTAAATTTATAATAAAATTTAAAAAATCAAATTAATTTAATAAATACTAAATATAAATTTAAACTTACATTAATATAATTAATAATAAAAAGAATATAAATATGATTTTTAACGAAAAATAAAATAAAACTACAAATAAACTTAAATTAAAAGGAATTAAATATATATAATCTGTAAACGTTATAACATAATTCTGATTTGTAAAGGCTATTTACGTAAGTAAATAAATTAAACACGTGGCTTTCCTCATGATATAAGCTACACTAATAATCCACGCATCGATTTTTTCGGAATGTTTAAATTTTTTCGGAAGGTTTAAATTTAATTTAATAAAATGTAATGTAATTTAATTTAATGGAAGATCGCTTCCAAGTTAAGTTTAATTTAATTTAATTTTAATATAATGCAATGTGACTTTTTAGGAAGGATTTGCTTCAAAATGAAAAATGATATGTAATGTGATTTCATTTCATTCAAAGATTCTTTTCCGCCCCCCACGATTGAATTAACACCCATTTTCTTCATCTCTGTCCCCCACGATTGAATTAACACCCATTTTCTTCATCTCTGTCCCCCAATTTGCTTTATGACTTTTGCACTTCGTATAGAAGACGGCCACTGACTTCGGTCAATTCGGCGATTTATTTTCCAGGCAATGCAATTTCCAGACAATCTCACAAATTACAAGTTACAACCCCACGATTGAATTAACACCCATTTTCTTCATCTCTGTCCCCCAATTTGCTTTATGACTTTGCACTTCGTATAGAAGACGGCCACTCACTTCGGTCAATTCGGCGATTTATTTTCCAGGCAATGCAATTTCCGCGTTATCGGCTTGCAATTTCTTCATCTCTGTCCCCGCTGTCACAATCTCACAAATTAATTGACACCAATTCACTGACTTCGGTCAATTCGGCGATTTATTTTAGACGCAATGTACTTTCGGCGTTATTGCCTTGCAATTTCCAACTTTCACGCAAAGGACTTTCTATGAGAGAGTTGCTGAATGTATCTATATATACATCAACATATCTCACAACAAAACTCACAATCTTTGAGTAGAGAGAGAGAGAAAGGACGCTTCAGTAGAGAGAGAGAAATGGATCTTCTTCGGCTGCTTCTCTGCTTCGTTATCATGGCGCTTTCCGTAGGTGCAGCAACTGGGAACCCTTATTCCCCGGAAGATGGTTTCTATGACGATCATGTGTTTGGCTTAACTTCTCCTCAAATCCATTCTCATCATTCTGTTTTGAATCTATGCCTTTTCCCATATAAAATATGCAATTCGATATGGTCAAGACACAATTTTTTATGAAGACCATCAAAGACTCAATGTTATTATCATATCAATCATATGAATCAATCACATAAAATCTCTGAGGGTGTTGTATGGAGCAAGTTTTTTTTTCAATAGCAAAAGTTATGCACACATCACCTCATACATAGCTTTATTGTTGTTTACCCAATTATTAGAATCAATGTTTAATAGAAAGAGTCCATTTGTGCGGACAACAAAAACTCTAACTGATGCATTTTTCAATCAAAATTCAATGCTACTAAGGAAGTTCATTTTCGAGCATAGTCAAACATAGATTTTGCATGAAATTACTACACACGGGAGTTTTTTTAGCATCAAATGCAAAGATATATACATATCAGCAAACCAAGGTAATTTCTAAGGGCGAAATTTCGCCAATTGGCTATTTTTCAATCTTTTTTTCAAAAAATAAATTCACTATTAGTCATTTTTAATCTCTAATATCACCTATATTTACATAAAATATGTTTTTTTATCATAATATTCACCAAAAATTACACATTTCACTAGTAAATTGTATGTTTCATATTTAATATTCCCCTACCTATCTATATACATGTTTTTTTAATCCAAAATAATCACCTAGGATACTATACTTAAGTCTAATATTAGAATCCTTAAAAATGCCCTGCAGAAAACTCAATATATTAGGTGATGAAACAAGCAAATAACCTACGACTTTTATACAGTTTGTGCTTCGATCCATAACCATAAGTCTTTTGCAAAATAAATAGATTTTCACTTTGGTGCAAAATGAATAAAAAAATCATGAAGAGATAGAGGGAATTTCAGAAAAAAACATTTTTGGAAATCAAGTTTACATACCTACAGGAACTTGAATGAAATTATTCAAAAGTGAAACATTCAATATATTTCTTTTATTCAACATAATAAGGAAAAATAACACAAGAAAGTACTCCATTATTTGTTGCATAGTTCTGCAAGTGTTAAAATTTATTTTGCTCCTAGTATTTGTCAGCATATGCAACATGAGTCCATTACACTATTTGCTTCAATGTTAAGATTGCAGTAAGTTTGGACTATTGCATAACCAATGCACAAAAATCCCAATAGGGTTTTGGAGATGAAGATTTGCTATCTGGCCTAGTGTCTTGCTACAGTCATGTATGTTGCTTATTGTCTTTGGATTTTACTGTTTCTTTGCATCATTCTCTTCAACGTTCTGGTGGTTATTTTTATGGGAAAAAAAGTCTTATATGGTATGGAAGTGCACTTGCCGAAGATGCTTCTTCTATTTAGTATAGTAGCATGGTTCCCATGGAGATGATAGCCTTATTCAATTTCTCTTGGGAAATTGTCATTGCTCGTTTGATTTGAATTCCTCTAAGTTGTTCCTCCATATGCATGAGTGAGGACAAGAAAAAAAGAGTGTTATTGCAATTGTTCCAGTTCCTTAGTGTTAAGGACCAACAACCAATACTAAACTTTTATTGATTACATCACTAGTAAAAAATGAGAGATAAGTAACTAGGTGACTAAAAAATTTAGTCACCACAGTTTTTTCAAAGGATAAATGACCAAAATTGAGAAATTTTAAGTGAGCCAACTAAAAACGACTAAGATAAATGACTAATTTAGTCTTGGGGTAAAATATACGACTAGATAACAAGTGACTAAAATAAAAGTGACTAACATAAATGACTAATTTAGTCACATGAATACAAATATGACTAGCTAACAACAACTAAGAATATGAATTAGTCGTTTATGTTAGTCATTTTTAATTATGTCACCCCCAAAATGGAAAGTTACAATTTTGACAATGAATTTGTATGATTTCCTAAATTTTAACACTACAGATGGATTTAGAGACCCGAGTGATGTTAAATGTGTCACCCAGCAATGGAAAATTGCAATTTTGACAACAAATTGTTACAATTTACTAAATTTTTACTTGTTACGATTTACTAAATTTTAACATTGTAGATGGATTCAGCAATCGCTTTAAAGGGGTCTCTGAATCCATCTGTAGTGTTAAAAGTTAGTAAATGGTAACATTGTAGATGGATTTAGAGACTCGAGTGACGTTAAATGTGTCACTCAACAATGGAAAATTACAATTTTGACAACAAATTGTTACGATTTACTAAATTTTAACATTGTAGATGAGTTTAGATACCCACTATAAAGTGGTCTCTGAATCCATCTAGAGTGTTAAAATTTAGTAAATTGTAACACTGTAGACGGATTCATCAGAGACCCCTAATCTCACTTGGAAGCATTTTCTTCTTTCAAGACATCCAGTGAGGTCTCTACAACTCTAGATGTTGGTGGATGTGTTGATTGGCCTCAATCCTTTTCTGTAAGTGCAATATTGTTGTTATCATGTGCACGCAAAATTATAAGCTCCCTTCTTATTTGCATCTCTTGATTAGAGAATCAAACTAGCACATACCTGCTCAAAGTAGAACATTTTTGAGACACCGAACTTGAAATTTTTTATGTGGGTCATTAAAATAGATATACCAAAATAATAAATGTCAAATCTATTAATCTTTTGTTACATCCACTATAATTTTGCATGTGATGAAAGGAAACATGCAAATATCCCCACCACTTCAAGAAGGTGCAAATATAGTGGTACATTCTATATGTAGGGGTATAAATGAAATCTTCAGTGTAGACTTCTAATATGAACTAAAGATATATAAACTAATATATAATAATAATAATAATGGTAAATAATATACTAAATATATATATTACAAAATATATTTTATATCCATATATAAATTAACATAGTTAATATGTTTATATATATATAATACTTAATATATATAACTAATATATATATATAAATTAAGAATAAATAAAAAACAAAACACAAATAAAAAATCAAACTTCATTTATGGCATTTGGATTCTACCAAATTGTCACGTAAATTTGAGATTTTGGGATGCCCGTCGAGTTATACTAAGAAAACTTATTTTATATCCATATATAAATTAACATAGTTAATGTGTTTTTTTTATATATATAATACTTTTTTTCAGCAAAAAAAAACAAACAAAAACAAACAAAAAACAACAATGTACTATTGCTATTCAAAACGAATCAAATAGTACAATGATTGTTCTTGAACATTTAAATGGTCCCTTGTACCAAAAAACAGAAGGCATATCGGCCTATACAAGAAATAAAAAAGTTGGATCCAATACATCTTTTCACAAAAAGAACTTTCTTCAGTCTTCATAAAAATAGTGACATATAATCAGTACCTAAAACATAATCAAAAGAAGTAACAAAATCCCATATCCTATATGTATGAATCTAGCCATTCTTCCCAAATTAAATGTCCTTCAACTCCATCAAGCGCCTGCTTGGAAAGCTTGTCGGCCATTGAGTTATGCTCCCTGAAGATATGTTCAAAAGAAATGAAATCATGCATGGAAATCTTTTGCCTAGTACGCTGACACCAATGACGAAGTGCAGTAACATTTAGCCTATATTCATCAACTGCCCATTTTATGGTCACACGAGAATCACCAAACACTTTAAGGTTTACTAAGCCAAAGATATTAGCCAATTTCATCACACACCAAAGTGCCATCAACTCTGCCTTCATGTTTGTCCCTTTACCACAATTAAGGCGTAAAGTAAAATAATGATCTTCATTTAAATAAAAAAACCCCTCCCACCGCACATAATCCATTTTGTGCAGCACCATCGAAAAACAAAACCAGTTGACTTACAATAAAGGAGAAGTGACTGACTCTAGCTTCATGTTGAGAACCTTTATCATCCTGATATGCTTGAAGCATCTTTAAAACAATCACCACACTAGCAGCAACCTCTGGTTTTTTGTCCTGGAAGAGAGCACAGTTCCAAACATGCCAAACCACCCATGATACAAAAATGGGCAGGAAAAGTTGAGTTTTACAATTCCTAAACCAGCTGAGTATGCATTGGACAAAGTCACCACCACTCCAAGGAAAATCAATTTTTAATTATGTGCGACAAAAAAGCCAAACTTCTTGCATGAACCCGCACTCCACAAAAAGATGATTGATTGATTCAGAATTATGTATACACAAGCATCACCAATTCAGGCCATACCATCCACGTTTTAACAAATTATCCCAAGTATTAAGACTTCCATTTAGAGCATGTCATAAGAAGCATTTAATTTTAAATGGAACTGTCCATTTCCATAACCTTTTGTACCACAAGTGTTGTGGGTATATGCATCTATCTTGTATGATCCTATCATATGCAATCTTCGCCAAGACAATACCAGCCTTTGAATTACCTGTCCATACAATCTTATCTTTTTCCAAAGATAAAATACATCCAGCAGTGCTTAAAGCTCTAACATAACAGTCCCATTCCTGAGCATCAAATCCCGTATGCCCCAGATCTTTGGAACTTAACCAATAATTGCTAGCATTTGAAATGTCACCCCAATTTTTTATCCCGTTCAAAGTAGATAGACTGTAGACTTTGAAAATAGCTATCATTCTATCAGACAGCAAACAAGACCCTTCCATTCCTAGGATAGGATCCTTACCTACCAAATTTTTTTCTCTAGACCCAACCTGCCGATAAATATCATTTGCAATCCAGTCATAAACTTTCAAAAATCCCCTCCAAATCAGAGATATTTGCCACCCGATCTTCGTCGGGTTTCTCATCCAACTGATCACATCTGTTTTGATATACTTTACCTATAAGACCTTGGACCACAAGGTATTTCCAAAAATGCCACGTTAGAGACTTTTAAGATGTAAAGCCTTGCTGAATATATTTATATCTTTGATCCCCTATCCTTCTTTTGTGGAAGACCGTTGTAACAAGTTACAACCCTACAATTGAATTAACACCCATTTTCTTCATCTCTATCCCCCATTTTTGATGCAATTTCCGCATTATCGGCTTTCAATTTCTTCATCTTTGTCCCCGCTGTCACAATCTCACAAATTAACTAACACCAATTCACTGACTTCGGTCAATTCAGCGATTTATTTTAAACGCAATGTACTTTTGGCGTTATTGCCTTGCAATTTCCAACTTTCATGCAAAGGATTTTCTATGAGAGAGTTGCTGAATGTATCTATATATACATCAACATATCTCACAACAAAACTCACAATCTTTGAAGGAAGGACGATTGAGTAGAGAGAGAGAAATGGATCTCCGATCAAAACTCACAACCTTTCAAGGACGCTTCAGTAGAGAGAGAGAAATGGCTCTTCTTCGGCTACTTCTTTGCTTCATTATCATGGTGCTTTCCGTAGGTGCAACAACTAGGAAGCCTTATTCCCCGGAAGATGGTTTCTATGACGATCATGTGTTTGGCTTAACTTCTCCTCAAATCTATTCTCATCATTATGTTTTGAATGGATGCAATATGCAAGAGGATTCCCCATCATCTGTTCATGATGAAAGGGACTTAAACCAAATCATTGTTTGATTGCAGGCATCTTAAATGGATCGTATTTACAGATACCAACTTGACAAGGACCATTCCGAGGGAGTTTGGTCGTCTAGTCGAGTTGGAACATCTCGACTTGAGCAGTAATTATTATCTGGCCGATGGAAGTATCCCAACTTCTTTGGGAAACTGCACCTCTCTATCTCATCTTGACTTGTCGTGTAACTCGCTGAGTGGCCACATCCTTCCTACACTTAGTAACTGCACCTCTCTATCTCATCTCGACTTGTCGTCGAACTTGCTGAGCGGCCACATCCCTCCTACACTCGGTAACTGTATCTCTCTATCTTATCTTGACTTGTCATCCAACTCACTGAGCGGCCACATCCCTCCTACACTTGGCAACTGCACCTCTCTATCTTATCTCGACTTGTCGTGGAACTCACTGAGCGGCCACATCTCTCCTATACTCAACAACTACAGCTCTCAATCTGACCTTGACTTGTCATTCAACTCACTGAGCGGCCACGTCCCTCCTACAATTCGCAACTGCACCTCTCTATCTAATCTTCACTTGTTGTCCAACTCACTGAGCGGCCACATCCCTCCTACACTCGGCAACTGCATCTCTCTATCTCATCTTGCCTTGTCGCGAAACTCACTGAGCGGCAACATCCCTCCTACACTCGGCAACTGCACCTCTCTATCTTACCTTGGCTTGTCGAACAACTCATTAAGTGGTCACATCCCGTGGACACTTGGAAATTTGACTCACGTGTCCTACATCCACTTGGATGACAATGACCTGAATGGAACAATTCCAGCCGACTTGGGATCGCTGCAAAAACTGGAGGTATTGGATCTAAGCAGTAAAAAATTGGAGAACACCATTCCTCCATCTTTACGAAACTGCTCTTCTCTTGCCTTTTCAGATTTATCTAACAATCGGTTATTGGGAAGTATACCACATTTCAATCTTTCCCTTTATGATCTCGATCTTAGTTTTAATAGCCTCAATGGTAGTCTATCTGGAGCCATTATAAATTTGAGCAATTTGAGTAGCCTTACACAGCTATATTTGAATTCAAATAGTTTAAGTGGATGTATCCCACATAACATAGGTAAATTAAAGTCTCTTAATGTATTACAAATATCTAATTCCAATATTTCTAGAAATATTCCTAATAGTATTACTGGCTTGGTTTCACTTACGTTTTTAGATCTTTGGAAAAACAACTTGGTAGGACCAATTCCGAAGGGCATTGGAAAATGCACTTCTCTCGTTATTTTCTCTGCCCACTCTAATAACTTATTTGGGACACTACCTACATATTTGTCCTATTGTACCAGCATTCAATTCATAGATTTGAGTGTGAATGGTTTCATAGGTGAACTACCTAGGTCTCTCTCATTTCTTCATCCATTGAGTGTTTTTAGTGTTGGTTATAATAATCTCCATGGTGGTATTCCTAAATGGATCACAAATCTCACCATGTTGCATTTGTTGGATTTATCTAATAATCAACTCAGTGGAGAAATACATTCTGACCTCCATCGACTCCAAGGATTTGCAATCAATGTATCTTCACAATATGGAAATGATCCTTATGTAGTTCAAGGAGACAAAGTTGAATTCTTTCCAGATAATACATTAGTGGTGGAAATGACAATTGACATGAAAAGTTACAAGTATGACCTATCATATATGATTCCCACGAACACCATACTTTATTTTTCCAATAATAATCTTACAGGAGAAATCCCTGCAAGCATCGGATGTTTGAGTAGCCTGCGATTGCTGAATTTATCTGGGAATCACTTGGAAGGAGTAATCCCTGCATCTCTTGGTAACATATCTATGTTGGAGGAGTTGGACCTATCCAAAAATAATTTGGAAGGCCAGATTCCTGAAGAGCTTTCTCTATTACATGAGTTGGGTGTTCTAGATGTTTCATCCAACAACCTATGTGGGCCAATCCCAAAAGGAACGCAATTTTCCACTTTCAATGTAACTTCATTTCAAAAAAAAAATGTTTATGTGGTTTGTCTTTACATCCATGTGATGAAAAGAAAGGACCAATGATACAAGGCAACAGTAGTACTAAGAGTTGTACTATGATAGTGCAGTGGTTCAATTGTGTTGATAAAAATATGTCATTTATAGCATTAGGGATTGGACTAGGGATTGGATTTGGGGTAGTTGTTGGTATCTTCATCATGTGGGAGAAATCCAAATGTTGGATGTTGGGTTTGTTTCCCACTAAACCATGGCTCTTTTATGGAGTGTACTGATTCCCTACATAATCAATGAAAATTTATATCTCTACAACCATGGGCATTGACTAACTAGCCATTGGTTTCATTGTTTGTTAAATTATTGCCCATGTACATCCAGTGAATTAAATGCTAGGATCATTGTAGCCATGCCTATTTAGTTGTGTCCATATTTTTCAGATTTTCCTTGATAGCAATACTCTAAATATAACTGCATGAAAGTGTGCATCCATGCATTCCAAATGGGATCCGATGCTTTTGTAAATAGTGTCCTTAATCTGAACTTTCAATGTCTACATGTGGGCACTTTTGTCTGAACATAGAGCAGAATTAACCATTGAAAGTATTCACAACATTAGAAAAGCTGTGTGTGAAACATAGGAAAAAGGAGAATCTAGATCCAGAAATGTGGTGATTCAAGAATAATAGTTGTAGCTATTAAAACTGTTTCACTGCATAATCCGTGTTATAATTGAATAAGGGAATAAAGAACTATGTTAATCATTTTGAAGCTTTGCCTCTGGCTACAATAAACTTCTACTATACCGAATGTTTTTGAAGTGTGTCTATACGATCTGGACAATCCTTTACCAGATGATACATCAATTCCATATGCATATATCAAATTAATAAATAACTAGTTTTCATATAATAATGTGTAGTTTTCATATAACAATGTGTACTTTACGAGATGATACTGCAACATCAATTCCATGTGCATATATCAAATCACTAAATAACTATTTTTCATATAATAATGTGTAGTTTTTTATATGCCTGTAGTTTTCTTATAACAATGTGTACTAGTAGAATAAAGAATAATCAAAACTTTTTGTTTTTTTTTACTAAAATTTTGTTTGAAAATTATAATTTTTATAATTATGTAATTTCAACAATCATAAATAAATAGATTAAATGTTCCATTTTGAAGGTATCCAAATTTGAAAATTATTATTTAAATTACAGTTTTAACCACTCTTCCTTACTTTATTGTAAATAAACTACTAATTAATTTATAAGAATATCTATTAGAAAATCACAATTTTCTAATCAATTTAATTTATAACATCTTATCAAAGTAGATAAGATGCTATAAAATAACTGGCACAATCACAATGTATTAATCAATAAAATTGTAAATGCCATCACATCTATAAAGGCAATAATAAATACTTCGCTATACTATATAAATAATAACTAGCATTTGCCCTTTGAGGGGCAAAAATGAACGCCGGTAGGAAAAGATGAAAGTTAGAAGGAACAAAAACATAGGCACAGGCAGCGAAGGATACTGATAGGAAAAGAGCAAAGTTTGTAACAATCTCAGATTACAAAGACATAGGCACTCAACCCATAACGAAAAATAGCGTTAAGTTCATCAACATAGTGAGCCAAATACAATTGTTTTTCTCACAATCTCTGTAGTAGTAATCTCAACACTATAGATTACTACTATATTTGGAATATATAAGCAATTTGAAAAAATAATTCTGCAATAATATCAATGAAAACAATGATTATAATAGCTCCTAAACTGCAGAAACTACTTGTGAACAAAAGTTTGCTTTCATGCCATGTGTTGTAGCAATAAATTTAGGAATCTCCA
This sequence comes from Larix kaempferi, assembly GCA_027924585.1. Lineage (NCBI taxonomy): Eukaryota > Viridiplantae > Streptophyta > Pinopsida > Pinales > Pinaceae > Larix > Larix kaempferi. Next base: position 3,256,352 of record BSBM01001456.1, on the reverse strand, counting down.
TATACAAGTATAGGTATAGAACTCTTTCATGGGCTAGCTCTTGATAGTGCAACAATCTAAGTTGTAAATTAATCTTCGTTATGCTTGCTTATGGAAGATACAATGGGAAACCCAAATATGTTTCTTTCTTCTCATTGAGGTTTTCAAGTCCACAATAAAAACTTTACATCCTTCTCAACCATATAAATGCAAACAGATTTTTCACTACATGAACCAATCTTCTGAAAATTACTAATAAACTAAGGAAAGTAACTGGTTATCAATAACTCACATCGCATCAAGGATTCACACGTCTTCTGACAATATAGATAGTTCACAACAAAGCACAATAAAAAATGCAGACTTACAACACAATAGTCGTGGTGAATCTTCATTATACTTGCTTCAAGAATGGAAGATACAGTTAGAAACCCAGATATGTTTCTTTCTTCTCGTTTAGGATTTCAAGTCCACAATAGAAAATTTACATGCTTCTCAACCATGTAAAGGCGAACAGACCTGTCACTATATGAATTAATCTTCTGAAAATCACTAATAAACCAAGGAAAGTAACTAGTTATCTATAACTCTCACTGCATCAAGGATTCACATGTCTTTTGACAATATAGATAGTTCACAACAAAGCACAATAAAATGCAAACTTACAACACAATAGGAGTGGTCATAGCTCTCAATATAAAGATTGTATTTACTCAACGTGGAGGTAGATGAGGAGAGGTCGATTTGCTTGGCTGCTTTGTTTTTATAAATGTAAAAGAGAGTACATAGTTTCCAAATTAGCTGAGATTAATATTGATATCACTACTGCTTGGGATAATCAATTATGAGCTTGGCTTGAAAATCCATTGCCAACAAGGAAACTGAAGAGCATTGAACTAAAAACATAGTAAAATATAGCACTGTTAAAAAAATATGAACAAGCATTTAGGTTTTTTAGAGAAAATGAATCCCAATAATATCCATTGGAAAAGTATGCATTACATATAAACATTTTTGCAATAATTTCTCAAGAAGGGAAATTTGTTTTCATTGACAAAGAAGAATAGATGAACAACAAAAAGGGTTGGTTCACCACTATATAGCCTTGGAAGAGTTTGTTATCTAGTGAAATTGCAAAAATGAGAATAGTAGCCAAAGTTTTCATTTGAGTGTTGTACATATGAGAAGATACAAATGATATTTACAATTAAAATTATATGGACACTTCTAAATTGGAAATATAATCTGCCCATGCAGTAGCTTCTTTAGTTATGATATTATATTCGTCAGGCTTTAATAGTTTTAGAGACACTTCATGATAAGACAGTTCCGTTTCTATATTTGCAACTTCTGTTGGTGCAGCCTTGCAAGTATCCTCAAGGAAAATGAGATGTGTAGATGTTTGCCTCACATAGAAGTCGATGTCTTCTTCTGTTAGAGCATCAATTTTCTTGACGTAGCCCAAGTTTGATTGCAAAACTTGCTGGAGTTCTGCCATCTGCTGATCCTTGGGGGGATCTCATCGATATTGGCTGCCATAGGGAGCTGACAGTTACGGTGAACCTGATGGATTTCCTCATAGAATTTTGTGCACTTTTCAAGAATTTTATCAATCTTGGCATTTAGTCAATTAGTGGCTTTCCTGCAAAATTCAAGTAGTGCAATATCCAGCTTCAGGGTCGCTAGTGTTTTTTGAGGGAGGTGAGGAGGAAATGCTGGGTTATTTTCTCTTCAAGTTAACTGTTTCTTAAGCTTGTCTCCAGTAATAATCAAATGTTGATGCATTGCTATTGAGCTTGCAGCAATTTCCTGCATCCTTGCCATGAATTGTTTGATATTGTAGATTTGTTGAAAGAGTGTTTTTTGAGAGTTTGATACTTGCATGCTTGTGCCCAGAACGGTTCCATGAGCGATTCTTTATCTCTCAAAAACTTATCTACTTGAGTCTTCAATTCATTGGCCTTGTCATTCACCACTGATGCACGTGTTTCAAAGTATTTGTCTCCCCTTCCAGTACCATTAACTGAAGAGTCAATGCTTCCTTTTCTGTGTTAAGGTTGTTGTACGCAGCTAGTAAATTGTCTTTCTCAAATAATGTGGCCTGTAATTTTGTGTTTAACTCAGTGGTCTCTCCACGTTCCTTTATCATGGTGGCCTTGAGTTTCAACATTTTTTCTTTGTTTCGATCAATAGTGGTAAGCAGTTTGTCGACATTGTCAGCACTTGCTTGTGCAGCTGCAACATTCATGGAGGTTGTGAATTTGGGGTCCTTATGGGTGCCTTCTACAAGTGTGTTTTCTATGACGTTGATAATATCTGGTTGAGCGGTCATTTTCATTCTTTTTTCTGACCGCTGTGTTATGGTGTTTCTCTTTGAATAAAAAAAAAATGTCTCCAATCGGACCATTGTATGTTATTTGGATGGGGTAAACGACGTAAGCTCAAGCTCTAGAAATGGCAAGTGGCCTCCAGTTAGTGGGCTCAGCACGTTTGTGTCCATGGGTTCTGGACTATTGACTTGTGGACTTGTTGGGTCCTTGTACATAGCTAGTTGGATCTTTTCTTGCGCTTCTTTGTTGATATGTTTGCTCTTAGCTTCATTTTCTTTAGTTTATGTTACACGACGGGCTTCTTCATTTTGAAATTTTTCCATTTCCTCTCTTTGATGCTGTTTGATTGCTAATCTTTATGCTTCCTCTTTATCTTGTTTTTCTAGTACCCTTTTGGCCTGTTCACTTTGGCAATGTATTTATGCTTCCTCTTTCTTTTTTTTCTCTGCTGATTCTTCCCTTTGTATATGTATTTCTGCTTCATTTTCCTGGGTTGTAATTTTGATAGAAGTAGGTGCATGGTTGTGCTTTATTTTTTGTGCATCTTTTTCACATTGTTGACCCTTTTATATAATTCCTCATTTGCCAGGAAATTATCTGAGTATTCAAAAGTGATTTTGAAAGAAGCACAATGTTTAGCCACTTTACCTTTGTTGTCGTTTCTTACAAAAAAGTATAGTCCCGAAGTGAAAAGCTTCCAAGTCGGAAATGAAGGCTTCAACAGTTGTAATTTTTTGGAACTTGTATGCACCAATGTTGAATGGTGGAGGTGGGTAAGATGCTTTTTTTTTAGATGGAGAAAGTCACCAATTCATTGATGAAGACTTGTCTTATGGCTTCTTTATGTGCAATGAAATCTATAGCATACTTGGGCAGTAGATAAGGAGGTTTAGTGCCCCCATACATCCTTATGTATGTGCCTTCTAATGAGAAGTAGTAGTCATTGTACTCACCTATTACATCCAAGGCATTGTCTAACAAACAATTTGGTTCTTTATTGAAGAGCAACCAATAAAGGGGCATGATTAGTTCTTCGCATAGTAGTTTGTAATACCCTTGATATCGATGAGCCCAAGTTATTTGGTATGCTACATGAAGGGGAGTCTCAGTCCGTTTCCAAGTACATCCCAACTTAGGGAAAGGATTCTTTACTAATATATAATCAATGAGGTAAGAAGACATGAGGAATTATTCTTTATATTGTGAAAGGCCAGTTTGAGTTGTAGCAATGTTGGATGCCATGCTATCTGATACTACATCTACCCAATTGAAGACTGTACCATGTGTGGCAATGTGGTAGATCAATGGAACCCAACTGAGTTTATACATGTTTCCGTTTGGTAGGCCGAAGATTCTATTCAACATTAGGACTATCCTTCGATAGGGGGTCCTTAAGTGTTGGCTGTCATATTCCCTGCTACCTTTGGGTCTTAGTTGCTTGTCTGGTACCATCATCTTCTTTGCACATTCAAAATTATCTATATTGGCATGCCTTACCCAATCATCAGTAAGCATAAATTTGGAGGAAGGTAGCTTGTATGCGGATGAAAGGTGTCATGGTTGAAAGGAGGTGAGTCCTTCTCCATGAGCATTTGAAATGAGCTTGGTGGTTGTATCTACATGGGGCAGAATCCACCCAATCACCTCTGAGCAAGGAAACAATTCTGGCCAGGTTGCTGCCTTGTGAAGGGCAGACCTCTTGATGTTTTGGTAAATCATTGATTCCTCAAGGTTTGCATCTGGTATTTTTCCATCTTTGATAGCTGTGTATAGGTCACCCCATTTGAATTTTGGAGTGGACCTTGCGATGGGTTTGGTGTCTTCAAACATTGTTTCAATTTGTTTAATTGGAGTTGTTTCTACGTTAGGCTCAATCTGCTTGCCCATTTTCTTGTTGGATTTTTTAATCATACTTGATGTGAAAACATAAAGGGTGAATAGTGAGGAACTTGACATGTGTATAAGGGATATAATATTAAAGATTGAGCAACTAAGAAGTGGTTAAACAACAATTGAAAGTTGATGTTGTTCGGCATAGGTATGGCGTGCAAGGAAAGGCACATGGCCCTTGGCAGGTTCTATTAGTGTTATATAAATGTCTATGCTAGAATCGTCTTTACATAACATAGAAAAAGCAAGTTGAGAAGATTGAATGCCAAATACAATTTGGCCTACACTTAAGTGTTTGCATTGTTGAATTGCCTAAACTTTTGCTGTTGTTCTAACTATTTTTTGCTTGTACTCATAATCACTCTTATTTATTCAATTGGAATTAATTCAGGTTGTATTCGACAACCTAAATCACTATAGCGTCACAAAGTTTCCAGAGTGCCGACACATCGCTGCGTTTTGGCGAGTTTGTGCTGATCATGATCGACACAAACAAGAATCAGGAACTCGTAAAGCTTAAATCACTGGTCATTAGGATAGCTACCTATAAATCTCGCAAAATGTCTTCATTCTGGTTCACTGCAAACCGACACTTAGTTTCACTTAGAATGCTTGAAATGTGTTTTCTTTTGTAGGGAACTGCCCTTAACCATGTTTGGATTTTTGGGCTAATTGGGGATGGATTCGGTGCTACATGCCGATCTCCGATCGCCGACCTAAAATAAATTTCACAACAAAAACCCTAGAACAAATTATCACAAGATTTCATCTTCCATTGGAATTTCACCCATCTTCACTTCATATTCCCTTGGAAATTCGCTTCTCTAGGCTGAAATTGACTCCTCTTCCTAATCAACTTTATGGTTGAAAACCTCATGCTAATGATGAATAACTACCAAACATGTAGGCCATTGGTAGATTGCATTGCAAATGGTTTCAAATTGATGATGGGAAAGAAAGTGATGGTCATCCCAATGGGTAGAGTATAAGAGTGATCAATGAGCGGAGAGATTTATGATGGTGTCAATGGGTTTAACATTTGGAAGAAAGAAGAATCCACAATAAATTTTATATCCGAGGGATGGCAATAACGAATAGGCAACCACCAAGTGAGGTGTGTTGTATTATTGGTGGATGGGGCGACCTGTACAACATGTATAAGAAAATGTATCGAATGGATTAAGGAAAGAACAACTCATCGTGGCAATAAATATGATAGTTGGGCCAAATTAATGTCATCGAGGAATAACCTAGTAGAGAGGTTGACGACAAGAACATCATATAAGGGAAATAAATATGGTAGCTAGGTTGAACTTAGGTCATTAAAGAATAACCTAATAGAGAGGTGAGGCGTGATCTACATATGGTCTATATGCACTATGGTATTGATCGACACCAAACAATGTAATTGTCATCCAAAACAAATTGATGAATATGGTTATGTTGAAAAGTCACATCAAGACATAAGATCTACAATCAAAATAAAAAAACACCATAATGTAAAGGTGAAATATTTTTTTTTTAAACCATGTTTATAAGATTTTAAGTACAATGTTAAATTGTGAAACAACAATGTAATTGTCATCCAAAACAATTAATGAATATAATTATGTTAAAAAGTCACATCAAAGCATAAGATCTACAATGAAAATCACCATAATGTAAAGGTGAAATAAAAGTTGTTTTTTAATACAACACAAAATACCATGCTAAATTGTGAAATAAAAGTTGTTTTTAATACAACACAAAATACCATGCTAAATTGTGAGTGGAGTTTGGACGTCTTTAATCTAAATGTATTCACTACTTTTCATGTCTTTAATTAATGAAGAACATAAATCCATCCCATTCTTATTTACAATTTTTTTATTAATCAACTTTCAAGCCATTAGAACGTGTCTTTTCCAGAGTTTTTATATAAAATCTTTTTCTTAATCAACTTTCAAGCCATTAGAACATGTCTTTTCTAGAGTTTTTATATAAAATATTTTTTCTTAATCAACTTTCAAGCCATTAGAACCTGCATTTTCTAGAGTTTTTATATAAAATCATATAAAATGTGTTGTGAATTTAACATTTCATAAATATATTACAATTCTCATCAGTCCATTATTAAATATTTATTTTGAATGGCTTGTTATCCAATTTACCATTGATCATCACTTTGAACAAGCAATTTATAATTGAATCATATAGATTTTTTTAAGACTTTTTTAATGAGCTAAAAAACTTTAAAAACTAATGTTGAGGTAAGTTATAGAAAAATTCCTAAAATATATATTTTTATATAAAAAATAATGTGTGCATGTTTTTAAAGTGCATGCGTGCTTTTATGTATATTTGTTTAGAAAAATTCGTGGCAATTTGAATGGTGATTCGAAAGGCTCTGAAGCTATTCTAAAAGGAATGCATGTGCATTTTTTAGAACATTTGTGCATTTTCAAGAGTGCACACATATTCTTGTGACGTTATCCCATTCTCGAATTCCCCATTGCCACCTTTTCATCTATCATTATCTTGTGAGGCCCAAAAACCTAAGTTGAATACACCCTTCGCTATGATAATTGGGACTTAAGGGATACAAGGAAATCTAAACCTAAACCAAAGGTATATGTTGCAAGTATTCATAGAGAAACCTAAACCAATCAATGTGTGTAGGAATGAGCCTCGATTTTGGAATTTTGGTTGGATAAATAGTTTTGTGAACCATGGAATGGATGACTCTAGAAATTAAAAAAACCTTGAGTACACCCATGAATCCAATTACTCACATGTGAAGGATCAATGGTTTTGTCGAAAAGGTTATCGTATAGAAGAAGGAGCATAGCTTGTAAATCATCCAATGACAATGAAATGTATCAACTGAGGGTAGAGGCATCCTATGGATGGAGTAGGGAAAACACATTTGCAAAATCAATTGTATGGATAAGCACACCTCATGCTAGTGATGAATAACCTACCAAACATGTAGGCCATTTGTAGGTCACAAAAAAATGGTCTCAAATTGACAGTGGACAACAAAGCAATGGTCATCCCAATGGGTAGAGTATAGGAGTGATCAATGGGTGGAGACATCAGATGGTGTCAACGGGGTTAATGTTTGGAAGAAAGTAGAATCCATGATAATTTTTGTAGACTAAGGGAGGGCAATGACAAATAGGGAACCACCAATGGAGGTGTGTTGTACCATTGGCGAATGGAGTGACCTAGACAACATGTCTTTAAATCAAATGCATCATATGGATGAAGGCAAGAACAACACATTGTGGCAATAAATCAACTAATGTCGTCGAGGAATAACCTAATAGAGAGGTCTACAATAGAAACATCATAGAGGGGAAATTTTGGTAGCTAGATTGAACTAGTGCCATCAAAGAATAACTTAATAGATAGGTTAGTTTTGGTCTATATATGATCTATATACACCCATATTGACAACAAGCAACAATGTAATTGTCATCCAAGACAAATTAATGAATATGGGTATGTTGAGAGATGACATCAAGGCTATGGTATCAGTGACAACAAACAACAATGTAATTGTCATCCAAGGCAAATTAATGAGATGAGAAGTTGTAAATGGAATATTTCAAGTTCAAATCCCTGTGGGTAATAGCTTACAAAAAAAAGAATATGGGTATGTTGAAAGGTGACATCAAGACATAAGATCGACAATTAAAAACACCATAATGTAAAGTAATAAATGTATGAACATGTTTTTAGGTACAATGCTAAATTGTGAATGGAGTTTTGATATTTTTACTCTAATTGTATCTAATACTTTTCATGTCTTAAATAATGAAAAGAAAAACATAAATTCATCTAGATTTTTCTTTATCTACTATTTTTTTTTCAAAGCTTTCAAACCATTAAAACAAATATAGCCACTAAAACAAGTATTTCTGAAAATTATCATATTCAAATTTAGCATTTCATAATTACATCACAACTCTCATTAATTTACTATTAAATATTAATTTTAAATAACTTATTATCCAATTTATCATTAAAAAAACTTTAAAGAAACAAGTTATCATTAAATCACAACTTGTAATATGAAATTAAAAACTTTGAACTTACCATTGAATCACAATTTGTAGACATTGAAACACTAATTTTAAATATGATATCATCCATTTGACTATCAATCTCAAATAATATGAAATTAAAAACTTTAGAACAATTTATAAATATTAATTGTAAATATTATATCGTTTAACTACCAACCACAAATTTGAAGAATCAATTTGCACTTTTGAATAACCACAACTTCTACCTTGAAATATTTACCAATCACAAATGTGAAGAATCAATTTCTACTTTAAAAGAACGTCAACAGAATTCTACCTTGAAATCTTTATTCTCCAATTGAAATGAACAATTTTTAAGGTGAAGTGAAATCGTTACTCTGAAATTGGAACTTTAATCAATTTTTTTTTTAACCAAGAAATTCTCCATTCAAAATTTTTGCCTAGACTGGGCTAGTCTAAATGTTAAAAAGAACACCCGGTAAAATAGTGAACAACTCTAATCCTCAACCTCCCATGAAGTTAAGGTTTGAAATCTCAATGCAGATTCACTTTATCTTGAAATTGAAACTTCAACAAATTTTTTTTTTTAATTAGGAAATTCTCTATCCAGAATTTTTGCCTAGAATTTTAAGAAAAAACATCAGGAAAAATAGTGACAACTCTCATCCTCAACTTCAAGCAAAGTTGAAATTTGAAACCTCCATGCAAAATAATAGAAACTGTCATCCTCAACCCCTCCCGTGAAAATGAGATTTGAAGCCTCAACCAATTTATTTAACCACACCTTCTACCTCCCATGAAATTGAGATTTGAAGCTCAACCAATTTATTTAACCACAACTTCTATAGTGAAATTAAAATAAGTGAAATATTTACCATATAATTGAAACCTCATCAACCTGCCAAGTGAAATCTTTAAGATCTAAACCTGAAACTCATCATTCCCTAACCTTATTCCCAGCTTGTTAGGGATTAATAAAAGAGTTGTCTAGCTTAAGCCATATTAATCTCTCTCTTTATTTTCTTCAACATGACAACGAACTCAATGATCGTCGGTCTGATGCTTCTCACCTCATTTACACACTGACACACTAGCTCGGCTGCTCTGATTACCAGATCAATATTCCCAGGCAGCTGCAACTTTGAATCAAAAATCTCATGGGCCCTCGACTTTGTTACCAAATCCACAGCCCAACCCATGATTGAAATCGCGCCAGAGCACGATGGCCTCCCACTGAGGATTTCTAACAAGACAATCCCAAATTTGCAGAGATCGCTAGCCTTGGACTTATAATCTACCTTGGAATCTTCGTCGTCTGAACAAACCTATTACCTTGTTCGGCAAGAGTGAGATGGAGAGGCGTGATCGTCTTAGAGCGCTCATGGGGAAGCTTGATGCGGAGGAACATCTTGAGAAGCTCATGAACGTTTGGGTAGAAGAAGAAGCAGCTGCCAATGTTGATGCTGAAGAGACTCGGGGATCCTTGGTTCAGATAACCAACGGTGGCGATTAATTCAACGATTGGGATGTAATTATAGATGAGGGAATTTCCAACCTCTATAATTTCACTGGGGACATAGCTGTAGATGAGGCAATTTCCAACCTCTTTATGATAGCGTCTATCTTGGTGTTCAACTTTGTCTCCAATTTCTTGATTTGGGTTTTTAATTTTGTCATTATTGTTCTAGTATGCAGGGTCGAATAATTAGACGTCATTTTAGCTTATGTGATGACAAAATAAAATTAATAATATATTATATATAGTTTTTTTTTTTTATAAGGTTTGAACTATACTAATAATAATAATAATAATATTTTATTATTATTTATAATAATAATAATAATAATATTTTATTATTATTTATAATAATAATAATAATAATATTTTATTATTATTTATAATAATAATAATAATAATATTTTATTATTATTTATAATAATAATAATAATAATATTTTATTATTATTTATAATAATAATAATAATAATATTTTATTATTATTTATAATAATAATAATAGGAAGACCTAAGTCTTGATTTATGTACAACATTTATTCACTTCCAAGGTATTGTTATGACTCTTGCATTTGTTACAAATCTAGTTTACCTCTTTTCAAAAAAAAATATTTTTTTTTATTACTTTATGAATTACATATTACTGCGCAACCTTTATATATATATATATATAACTCTAACCCATGAGTGTTATAATATCCCATTCTATTTCATGTTTATAAATTCCTTACAATGTCACTCTTTTCTAGAATACAAACCCCTCTCATTCACCAAGATTTTCAATCTATTACGACTCTATGCATTCTTCATACAACTGTATGATACTATGTGACTCTTGTATCGTCAATTGTATCTTTGTGTACCCCTAGAAGGAAGAGTATATGCCTTTGTTAAACATACTAAAATCATTCATATATACTCCATATAATGCCTATGGTTAGACATTAGGCACACATACTTATTCTATCTTTTACACAATACTTAGCAAGGATTGACATGCTCCTAAGACTCAGGTGCATACACTTGTAAATTGATCAAAGTTTTAATTTGGGAAGTGCGTTATTTCCCCAAGACACCTAATCTGATTGTAACTTCCTTAGGCGATTCTTTAGCATGATTTCTAGATATTTGGCTAAGTTTTACATAGCCCTCATCCTTCACGTAGGGTCATTATTATATTCAATACAAATTACCCCCAATTTTCCTACATCTCACCATGGCTTGGCTCTCGTCGCCACTACTCCTAATTAGTCATAGTTAACACACTGTCCATTGATGTTTAGATTGATACTATGTGTAACTACGTCTCAAGGTCCTTGGTTTTTGTTAAAATTTGGTAAGGAATTTATCATTAATTTACTACCCATTCATCTAATTGTTAATTAGATTCTTATTTCATTCTTTATGAACCCTTATTGATTAAAGCCATATTTGATCCTTACCATAACTCTTATTTGTTTGGAATTAGGTATAGACTACCGTGCAAGAAAACATCACAAAATCATCTCCCTTGAATTATCAACACTCACGACAATATAGTGGATGATGTCTATACAATGAAGTGACTTCAGAATTTCAAATTTCAAATCATATTTGTAACTCGAACCTATAAAGTTAATTAATTATCCGAATTTAAATTAACCTTATAACTTAACCCTATAAAATTTAATTAATTGATTTCCTAATTTAATTAACAAATATCAATTAATTAACCCCATAGTTTAACTCTAATAATCAACTTTATAAGTTAAACTTTATAATTAATCATATATTATAATTTCTGCTTTTATATATATATAAAGCAAAAATTTATTTTAAACAATTTAAATCAAACATTTTATCCAAAATTAAATTTTAATTTAAACATATCATGCTTTTATATATATATAGATATATCAAAAATTTATTTTAAAAAATTATAAATTTAAATAATTTAAATTAAACATTTTATCCAAAATTAAATTTTAATTTAAACATATCATATGTTTAATTTAATCTAACCAAATTTAAATTTACACGATTTACATAATTAATTAATCAATATGTATATGTCACCCTTCACTTTAACCAAAATTTAGTTCATAGATAATTTAAATTAATTATATTTAAAAAAAATTATTATTATTATCAAAAATTTATAATTAATAAAATTTCAACTATATAATAAATTTAATATACAGACTTCAATATCTCCTCTGTATATATAAACTTTAACATCCCCTATATATATATAAAACTATATAGATAAAAATCAAATTTATAATTCCATATATCCTACAATAACTTAATGAACCGCGTGAAGCCCACACAGGGTGTCTTAAAACAAATTTATATTCTTGAATGTTCACCTCGAGTCACTAATTTTTCATATTTAACAATCAACAAATAAATGAAAATGTAAAATCTTGTAATTAATTATTCATAATAAATCAATATAAATAATCATGGAAATAAATATATATAAATATATATTTTTTTTAATTTAAATTTAATATGCCTAAAATTTATGTTCTTCTTTTAATTTAAATATATTTATACATTTATTAACTATATATTTAGTTTAATATAATTTTATTATTAAAGAGTCATGTTTTTATCTAGCGCCCTTTATCTTTATATTCAAAATGAATTGAATAAAAATAAATATAACTATAAATATGATATGAACTCTTTCTACAGCGGGCCACCTACTCCAGTCCATCAGTGTTCCACCTGGCCATTGCTTCAGCACCACTAATCCTCTCGGTCCACCCATCCCCTGCTGGCTCTCCTGCCTATCCCACGTTCTCCACCTCACCCATGTATTCCCACCGACCTACCTCTAACTCCACCTAATCCCACTGCCTGCACTAACCCTATCCTCATTCAATGCAGACCACCACATGCCCTCGTGCATCTTCACTGAAGGAGAGGAGAATGGCCAAAGCTAAGCATTGAGCTGCAGAGCATTTAAGGCGGCAGCTCAGTGCTTAGGGTCCATTGGATCTAGAGATTCTTCAGATCCAATGGACCCTAAGCACTGAGCTACCGCATTTAATGCTTTGCAGCTCAATGCTTAGCTTTTGCCGAGGAGAATGGGCTGCATGCAACCCACATGGCTGACATGCACGCCCTCCCTCAAGCACAAAAATATGATCCCATCTTCTACGCGCGAGCTCCTAGTCTTCCCAAATTTCTCTTCCCTTTTGGCTCTGTAACTCTGTAAGGCGAGTGATTCTCTTAGAGGGAAGATGGTTCTTAGCTCCGAAGCACATGAGGGAAGGAGCATATGGGAAGATCGACTGCCATGGCCGGCTTGTGGGAGGTCTGCCAAAGGTCTGCGAGGCATGGGCGCTCAACTGGAGAGGAAAGGTTATTATTATGTTTATTTACCATTTATACATGTGTGTTCATATTTTGACTATTTGGAATGCTAGATTGGTTAACCCCCAGCATGGAAGCCTCTGTGGAATTTTCCTGGGAGTCCTTCTGTATCAGAGATAGCGGCGTCACTATATTTTTCATTTTGCAGTTGTGAGTTATGGATGTGCCAGGATCATTGTTTTATGGAAGGATGCAAACTCGATTCGTCCTGTGTGGGGACAAAACATGATGGATGACATTGTGATCAGAGCAGCCGCTGCAGTAAATACCACCGCGCAGAGCTGTGTAACTTTGAAGAAGGTAACGTCTGACAGAGCATGGCAGGGAGATAATCCCATGAATTTTGTGCTCCCACTGCTTATAGTGCATAAATGTATTGTGCTCCTCGTCACCAGGATGCTGGTTGTTCTGCTCAAGCCATTGAGATAGCCTCGATAGCATAAATCTTGGTAAGTCTCAGCAAATATTTTTCTTTTCCGTTTGTATGGCTTAGGATTCTCTATGCCCATTACTTGTTGTATTAAGGTCCTTCATGACATGAATTTTCTACAAGCTTGCAGCAGCTCGTAAAAGCCTTCGTTAAGTTTCTGTTAATCGTGAAAAATGGTTTGAGGGTGTAGAGATTGGATACTGGAGGAATTGAATGTTTGAGGGCAGTGGAGGAATGGCGCGTGGAGTGTGTGTAGCAGGTGAGAGGTGGTGGAGGTAAGCATGTGAGTAGATGAGAAGTGGTGGATGGAGGAAGTGGAGGGACACAAAGGCATGTGGCGAATGTGGAGCAGGTGTGAGGGCTCACAGGTGAGAGGATGTGGGTAGAAGGAGCGGGAAGAAGGACGTGGGTGTGTGGACTGTGAGAGAAGAGATATAGGGAAAACGGAGGAGGGACGAGAGGGAGAGGAGCACTTAGAAGGGAGAGAGGCGGTTGAGAGTGGAGAGCGTAGAGAGCAGTGGAGCGCAGGATCAATGGTGCTGATGGGAAAGCGCAGGGAGTTCGCAGGGAAGAAGGGAGAGGAGAGGACGAATTGGAGTGGGAGAAGGAGTTGGTGCAGGGGAAAATGATAGAAGACGCAAAGGGGAGCAAAGGGAAGGTTTGAGCAGGCGTTGGAAGCAGCCTGTTGGTAGAAGGTGAGCTTGAACTTGGTGAGCACAATGATGTAGAAGGGCGCAAGTGGAATGGAATGGAGAAACAGAGATGGGTAGCTGTGGGCAATGGGAGCTACGCAAAGCGGTTGGAGAGGAGAGGTGAAGCGACGACACTATCCACCTGGCAGGATTCCATTCGCTCTATGAGCGAGGAATCTAGCCGACGTGAATGGTTAACCATCTTGTTGGTGAAATTCCTACAGCGTAATTACAACCTATGGTTTAATTGTCTCATTAAAAATTTACAAAATTTTTATTGTGTTACTTACATTAAAAGATGACGCCATAAATTAAAAAACATTTATATGTAATTATATCATGATTGGTTGTACATCTTACCATTTAGTTATGTTATCAATAAATGTATGGTTGTTTTATATGAGGAACAAAATTTATTAGTTGTTCGCTAAAAGCAAAGGTGTTTTATATATTTTAATATTGTAATAGATTTACAAGATATAATTTTATGTTTATATAAAATTACTTATAAAAGATGTTTAATGGAAAGAAGATGATAGGTATTATAATTTTGTTTTATAAAATTGTAAAAAAAAATAATAATAATAATTGAAGTTGTGTGGTTATTATATTCATGAATTATTTAGGATCCAATAATCTAAATCTTTAAGAGTTAACTTTTATAATAGGTTTTTTTAATTTCAATTTTTAAGTTAATGAAGAAGTGAATACAATATAGTTTTTAGTTTTTTAACATGAAGGGGTCCTAAGATTATTTAGTAAATGAGTTAAATGAATGAATGGATATAATTATTGAATTATTATAAAGTGACTAATAGTAAATAATGTGAATGAACTGAGAAAAGAGATAAATCAAAAACATGTAACCTACTTCTAACTTAACACATTAAATATTATGAAGACTTTCCAAGTCAAAGTGTAGTTAGTTTAATAGGTGAGTTATTACAAGTTTAATTATTGATGATGGAATGTAAACACATTGAAGAATTATGATCAAGTTAATTTCATTGGATAAGTATAATGAATTGGTGCACTTAATATTTTTTTTGAATTGATGTATATGATAGCTAGCATGGGTTTCTAACGAATGACAAATAAAACTATCATTTTATCCTTAATACTGAGAACTTTAAGAAAATACATTCATGGTGCATATCTTCAATAATTGATCCCCTTGTGAATAATATTGGATAATGAAAGGATAATTGTATAATGAAAATGGGTTAATCACCAAAATAATGACTTAATAATTGCATAGACTATAAGCTTAAGAATTTTCGGCAACCTAAATGAGTTTGATGAATTAAATATTCTGAACTATAATCTCACTTTTAAGAGGGAAATGCACGCAATCTTGTTCAATATTTGAGCTAGTGGAAGCAATGTTGACCCGGACACTTTCCATTGAGGCGTGAGATGAATGAATAAGAATTATAATTATGACACTTTCCTTTGAGGTGTGAGATGAATGAATATGAATTATAATTATGGTTATTGGAAGGATTGATGATCATCATTAAGTCCCATGATGACAATTATTGCAAGTTACACTTTGATCATGAGTATTTGGAGATATGAATTGCATTTAGAACCTAAGATTTGATTGATCTTCAACCCCTGAAATTAATACTGACTTGGCGTAACAATAGATGCGAAGAACAAGCCATATCCAAGAGGTTGGACAGGTTCTTGGTATCAGATAATTTGCTATCAGGGTCCTTTATTGCAAAAACCTAGGTAGAGGTGGGTGGGTTATATGGCCACCTCCCAATTCTCTTATAGCTACAAGGACATGAAAAAAAACCAATCGCTCCTTTTAAATTCAATCTGGCATGGCTCCAAGAGGAGGAATATCCGAAGATTGTAGCAGATACCTGGGTCCCCCTAGAAGTTATCCCCAATACCTCCTTTATGAAGCAATTTTTGGATAATTTACTGAGAACAAAGAATGAGACTAAGAAATGGGCCAAGATTTTTATAGCCAATCAACAGAGTCAACTTAAAGAAGTGGAAACAAAATTAAGGGAGATTTACAGTCTCAACAACTCATGAACATTCATAGAGGAAGAATTAAAGGAGGTTCGGGACTTTGAGTTAAAGAGAGAAGAATTTCTAGCAAAGGAGGAGGAGCTTTGGCGGTTAAAGAGTAGGGACATTTGGATCAAGGAAGTAGATAACAACACCAAAATTTTCCACAAGTTTGCAACGCACAGGAAAAATGTAAATACGATTTCGGCAGTTAAAGACATGAATGGGGAACTAGTACACTCCTTCAAGGAAAAAGCAGAGGCAGGAGAGAGATACTTCAAACACCTCTTCTCAGAACCAGAAGGCTGTCATATTAAGGAAATATTAAAAGTTCTAAGGTTATTTCCAAAATTAATAAATGAAGAGATGAACAACTCTCTGGCAGAAGATGTGACCGAAGAGGAATTGGAGAAAATAGTGTTCTCCTTACAAAAGGGTAAGAGTTCGGGCCTTGATGGTTTTTCTATTGAATTCTATCAAGGTTTCTTTGATCTATTGAAGACAAATCTGTTAAAAGCTATAATTGAGTCCCAAAAAGATGGGAAGGTGTTAGGTGCTCTAAATTCTACTTTTTTAGCCCTCATTCCCAAAAAACAACACCCTTATTCCTTCTAGGACTTTCGTCCTATCTCATGTTGTAATGTTGCTTATAAAATTATTTCCAAAACAATAGCGTAGCATTTGAATCCAATCTTAAGTGATATTATCTCGAAGGAGCAATTCGGGTTTCTCTTCAACTGTCAAATCCACGATGCGGTTTCTTTAACACAGGAGGTTATTCATACCATTAACAAGAACAAGAGCAAAGCCTTTGTGCTAAAATTGGATCTGTCGAAGGCATATGATAAGGTTAGTTGGACATTCCTATGGTTGTTGTTGATACAAATTGGACTATCCATAGATATAGTCAATTGGATAATGGGTTGTATTTAGTCGGCTTCGTTTGTAGTTCTCATCAATGGGTCACCTTCAATCTTCTTCAAACCTACAAGAGGATTAAGACAGGGGTGTCTGCTATCCCCCTTTCTTTTCCTTCTCATAGCAGATGCTCTAAGAAAAATAATTAATCATGCCAAGAGAGACAGAACATACAAAGGGATAATGGTCATGAGCTCTGAAGAACTTTCCCATATCCTGTTTGTGGATGATGTGATCATGATGGGTGAAGGAACATGGGACAATATTAAAGGTGCAGAACATATTTTGGATCTTTACAAAAAAGAAACTAGGATGCACATAAATGTAGATAAATCCATCCTTGCAGAAAATCCCTTCTCTACAATGGTAAAAAATAGGATAATGATCGAAGTTCCTTATGTTATAAAGCCTCTTTCAGAAGCATTCAAATATTTAGGGTTTCTCCTTAAACCTAATACGTACGCCTTCTAGGATTGGCTTTGGTTATTCAAAAAGATCGAAGGAAGAATTGGATGTTGGGAAAACAAGTTCTTGTTTAGAGGAGGAAGATTGGTGTTGCTCAAGGCAGTTTTACAGAGCATACCTATCTATTGGGATACAATTGCATATATATTCTGAAAGGTATACTCTAGAAAATAAGAAAGAAGTTTTTTTTCTTTTTTGTGGACTGCAAGCAAACAATCGGAAGGCATACCTCTGGCCAAATGGAAAACGCTAGCGAACCTTAAGGAACTTGGCGGGTGGGGAATAAAGAATCCCTTTCTTTTTGTGAAATTTCCCACATAAGATCCAAAGAGATGATGTAAACCTCACAATGAAATAATTTAGGAATAATAGAAGAAGAGACAAGCAATATACAATGCTACATGAGGCAGAATAATTACACATGTTACATTAAACTGAATAGTAAATAGGTAAATATACAATGCTAAGTATGAGGATTCGAATTCACTAGGAGGAATTCGAATTAGCCTTCATGCACAAATCCATAATCAGTGGAGAGTCATCAATGCCTAACTAGGAGTCCACCTTCTCATCAGTGAAGTCATCAATGCACGAGTAATGATCAACCAGGAGTCAAACTGAGTCTAACTGAATGTGGTTGGTGTAACTGGCACATGGAAGCACTAATATAGTGAAGGAGGCTCAGTGGGGGTTCCATAGGAGTTAACTGAAGTTAGAATGGTCAATCTAGTCTCACTGGAGGTCCAACAGAGTGATAAACTTAGTAAAGAGTCAGTTAAGCCTTAAATCAAGGGAATAACTGAAGATAACTCAATATAATTGAATATAACTGGACTGGTAGGTGAAGAAGGCGCCCTTGTCATGCAGTGAGGAAAAGGAGGGTGCATTAGTCACTGGGAGGGCTAGAAATTATATGAAAGAAGCTCTGAGGGCTAGTTTGCTGAGGACTAGGTGTTGGGACTGATGACCTAGAATGCATGCAAAATGCATGCAAACCATAATTGCATGCAAACCTTAATTTTGCATGCATGACTGAAAATGAAAATGACTGGAAAGCTAGTAGGACTAGGATGGAGTATAGGAATATCCTAGCACCCCCCCTTAATCCATCCTGGGCCCTGGTAACTAGGACCAAAGGTCACCCATACAATAAATGAAATGATAATAAAATACATAACTGTCCATAAACTGAGGAAATGGGGAAAACCTCGGGAAAAATACCCCCCCTCAAAAAAACAGTAAATAACTCAAATAACCATCATGCAGAAAAGAAGGAAACTTTCATCAGTGAAAACTTTTGCAAAAGACTTGGCAAGTTGATCCCATGTAGGAAGGTCTCCCACTGTGTGGAGGATGAAGCAAGTCTTTCAGGAACTTTTTCTGTATCTGGAGTGAATGGAACATGAGTAGGCTTCCCAAAAGATGGAAGAGAGAATCCCATCATCATGTTGCATCTCTTATGGAGAGATGGATGGCATAATGCAAGGTTAGCATGCTGCTGAAGTCTCGTAGTTCTGTAAGCAAATAAATCATCAACTGTGTTCTCAGTAGTAGCAAGGACTGTGTGAGAACATATTTCTCTTGAATCTGGACTAAGAATAGGTGTTGGTTCTGAATCTTCTTGAACCATGATCTCAACATCAAAATCTTGATCTTCTTCTTCACTAGAATAGGAGTCACTGGAAGAGAAGTCACTATGATCTTCATCAGAATCTGAAGGAATAGTTGGAGAGAAGGGCATGAAGTGTGAGAACTCATATGCCTTTGAGGCATGATTAGCAATCCCATTCACTATAACCTTTCCAGTGGAGATTTCTGTAATCTCTACTGTGTCTGGACCAAAAATTACTTGTTTTAGAGATCCTGTATGAGTCATTTGATATACTGACAACAAATTAGCTGTAAGAGAAGGAACAGATAAGACATTTTTGAACTTACCATGCTCCATATGAACTGTACCCAAAACTTTGGCAGAAATCTGAGAGTTGTCTCCCATGTGAATGGTAGGCCCATCTTGGAGATCCAAAGAGGAGAAGGATTCTTCTTGTGCCATCATGTGGTTGGAAGCTCCAGAATCTATGAGGAGAGCTTTTGTCTTTGAAAAACCAGCCATCAATGCATGACAATCATCAGATCCACTTCCAGAATCAGACATCTTTGCTTCTTTTGGAACAACAATTTGGTTTTGTTCAAGAAGCTTGGTTAGAAGATCAATATTCTTATGCATGCAGGCATGCTCAGGATGATTTCCTCTCTTGCAGTAGGTGCAATTAGGTCTCTTTTGTTTGTCATTCTTGGATCTTGAAGGTTTCTTGCTTTTGCCTTTTTGTCCTCCTTTTGCATTCAATCCACTTGATTCACCAGCTAAAAGAGCTAGATCTCTGGAGGTTTTGATGGCACCCATTTGAATCAATTTGTCTTCTTCTTGAATGAGAGCGGTAGTAAATTTTCCAAGGTAGGAAACTTCCATCCAGGGATTGACATTCGCCCAGAATGGAAGATAGAGACAAAAACAGAAAATTGAGATCAAAGTCTGCTCAAAATGGAGAGCACTAATTGTTCATCACTTTTGGTGATGCCATAGTGCTTGCATTGAGTAACCAAATTCTGAAATTTTGAGATGAATGTTTGAATGCTCTCGAAATTGCTAGGTTGCAGAGAAGCCAATTCATTTTCAAGAGTGTAGCCTCTCATCCCATCTTGTTTTCCAAACAGATTCCCGGATTTTTTCCATAACTCATTTGGAGTCTTAACTCCTTCAACATGAAACAGTAGATCTTCTGACATATGGAGGCATATGAATCCAAAAGCCTCATCCATTTTATTTAGATGCTTGGTTCTTTCAACAGCATGATGAGGAATAGCATCTTTTTCAAATACTATTCGATTTAGACCCTTGTGATACAAGTGAAATATAATCCTATCCTTCCATTCGAAGTAGTTGAATGGAGTGAGGATCAAAGGAGAAGAAGGAGAAGCATTCGAACTGCTCATCTTGACTGCTAGAACAAGTGCAAAAGGAAACTGCTGAATCTGCTGCTGGAACTTCGAAATACCTACAAAAAACTCTCAAGAATGGAGGTAGAATAAACTCTCAAGTGGCTCTGATGCCATGTGAAATTGCCCACATAAGATCCAAAGAGATGATGTAAACCTCACAATGAAATAATTTAGGAATAATAGAAGAAGAGACAAGCAATAGAACTTAGATCCAAAGAAACTCTAATTGAGGCAGAATAA
Source organism: Larix kaempferi (assembly GCA_027924585.1). Classification (NCBI taxonomy): domain Eukaryota; kingdom Viridiplantae; phylum Streptophyta; class Pinopsida; order Pinales; family Pinaceae; genus Larix; species Larix kaempferi. The sequence continues at coordinate 3,235,472 of BSBM01001456.1, read as the reverse complement.
TTACACATGTTACATTAAACTGAATAGTAAACAGGTAAATATACAATGCTGAGTATGAGGATTCGAATTCACTAGGAGGAATTCGAATTAGCCTTCATGCACAGATCCATAATCAGTGGAGAGTCATCAATGCCTAACTAGGAGTCCACCTTCTCATCAGTGAAGTCATCAATGCACAAGTAATGATCAACCGGGAGTCAAACTGAGTCTAACTGAATGTGGTTGGTGTAACTGGCACATGGAAGCACTAATATAGTGAAGGAGGTTCAGTGGGGGCGCCATAGGAGTTAACTGGAGTCAGAATGGTCAATCTAGTCTCACTTGAGGTCCAACAGAGTGATAAACTCAATAAAGAGTCAGTTAAGCCTTAAATCAAGGGAATAACTGAAGATAACTCAATATAACTGAATATAACTAGACTGGTAGGTGAAGAAGGCGCCCTTGTCATGAAGTGAGGTAAAGGAGGGCGCATTAGTCACTGGGAGGGCTAGAAATGATCTGAAAGAAGCTCCGAGGGCTAGTTTGCTGAGGACTAGGTGTTGGGACTGATGACCTAGAATGCATGCAAACCCTAATTGCATGCAAACCCTAATTTTGCATGCATGACTGAAAATGAAAATGACTGGAAAGCTAGTAGGACTAGGATGGAGTATAGGAATATCCTAACACTTTTATGTTAAACCCTGGCAGCAAAGGCCCTATGGAGTCTTATCCAAAACCCTAGCTCTTTTTGGGGAAATACCCTGGTTACTAAGTATTGCCCTAACGCCTCCATCATAGAATGGATAAGGAAACCGAATAAATCATTCAAGAATGTATCAATTGGATGGAAGGCCTCTGTGCTCACCTTTCTTCAAGTTGGAAAATGGATTGCTTGGTCCACAGGGTGTTTGGGTACACAGGGTACTACCAAAGGACCGAACACCAAGAGAAACCACTTCACACAAACAGATCACAGATCAACACACCGATGTTTTGACGTGGTTTAAACCCTCTTGAGGGAAACACTCCACGGCCTCGACCAAATAACTTCTACGGGACAATTTATTATGCAAAGAAAGAAAGTTACAAATGAGTTTCTCATAATCGATCAACTAAACAATGACCCTCCATGCTCTTTAAATAGAGATCATGGACCAATCGGGTGTTAAGCCACGGATCAAGGTTAGGTTTGATCTAATAGAAGTTGAGCCGTCGTATCACTCTATGTCGGGAACATATCGTGACCGTCGGATTAAGTATTTACAAATGCATACTAATGCATACTAAAGAAACACACTATCCCTAACGGATATATTACACAAGTTGATCTTAACTAACTCCTAAGTGTCTAAATATCTTAACATCCCCCCTTAAGAACAACTTGGGATAGGATTGAAGGATTTACAAAAGTGACACTATTAGGAGAAGGAAGGAGGCATTAGAGCCTATCCCCCCTTAATGACAAGTTCCTGAACTCCTAACATAGATCGAAGTTTAGAAAACTTCGCTTCTGTAAGAGACTTGGTGAAGATGTCTGCAACTTGATCATCTATAGGGCAAAAGAGCACTTCAAGAACACGATCATGAACAAGATTTCCGATGAAGTGCATATGTAGCTCAATGTGTTTGCTACGTTGATTTAGAACTGGATCTTTGGCAAGCTTGATGGCACTTTGATTGTCGCACCAAAGTGGAGTAGGCTGCTGCTGCTCGAATCCAAACTCTGAAAGGATCTGTCGAAGCCATAAAGCTTCCTGACTGGCATTAACTGCTGCTCGATATTCTGCCTCTGCTGAAGAAAGAGCAAGAGCTTGTTGTTTCTTACAAGCCCAAGTAATAGGTCCAGATCCCAGACTGAAAACATAACCTGCAGTAGACTTTCGATCATCAGGATCGCTAGCCCAATCTGAATCAGTGAAACCAACCAACAAAGGTTTCCCCCCTGTAAAGTAATGAATCCCAAACTGAACTGTACCTCGAATATATCGAAGTATTCTTTTAGCTGCTTTCCAGTGACTTTCATGAGGTGTTTGCATATAACGGGCAACACGACCAACGGCAAAGGAAAGGTCTGGACAGGAATGAGTCAAGTATAAGAGACTACCAACAAGCTGACGATACAAGGTGGCATTGACTTCAGGTGAAGTACAAGTGGCAAAAATTTTGACTCCAGACTGGAAGGGAGAAGGGGCTGGTGTACAATCTTCCATGTGAAAGCGACGAAGAAGGTCACAAGCATACTTATACTGAGAAAGAAAGATTCCTTCTTTGGTTTGCAGGACTTGGAGACCAAGAAAATAATGCAAATGGCCTAAGTCTGACATTTCAAAATTTTGTTTAAGACTGGATTTCACATGGGTTATAAGCTTAGGGTCACTACCAGTAAGAATAAGGTCATCAACATATAGAACAAGTATGATGAGATGGTTTCCTACTTTCTTGGTATAGACATTGGGGTTAGAATGGCATCTAGAAAAACCAGTGCCAAGGAGAAGGTTATCCATTTTGGCATACCAAGCTCTAGGAGCTTGCTTAAGGCCATATAAGGATTTCTTAAGGCGGCAGACAAGGCTAGAGTTATTGTGAACATATCCAGGAGGTTGTTCCATGTAAATTTCCTCCTGTAAATCACTGTGTAAGAAGGTAGACTTGACATCCATTTGATGGAATTCCCAGTTGTGTAAGGCTGCAAGGGAAAGAACAAGGTGGATGGAGTTCATTTTTGCGACGAGAGCAAAGGTTTCATTGTAGTCAATCCCTTCAACTTGGGAAAAACCTTTGGCAACTAACCTTGCCTTAAGTCTTTCAACACTTCCATCTGATGCATACTTAGTTCTGTAGACCCATTTACATCTAACAAGTTTTCTTCCTTTTGGAAGAGGTACAAGATCCCAAGTATCGTTCGCCATTAAGGAACGATATTCTTCATCCATGGCTGCATCCCAATCTGGATTCCCTGAAGCTTCTACAAAAGTTTCTGGATCATGATTCTCGGAAACTTGAGCCAAAAGAGAAGAGGCTCGTTGAAACTAAGAACGTGTTCGACGTTGATCTCTAGGATCACCGGTAAGATCACCAGCTGCTTCACATGTTGAACGGACCCATCGAGGAAACACTTGTGCTGGTGCAACTGGAGGAACATGAGCAGGTGAAGGTGGATTTTCATCCTCACTGTCATCATTAAAAATCTGGAGTTGGAAACCTATCAAGAAAGTTGGAAGAAGAAGAAGAAGAAGGCACAAACGCCAAATCAGGCTCGCAGGTCAAAGATGGCACAATCGCCGAGTTAGGCTCGCAGGCCAAGAGATTTTCATCACATTTAACATCTCTTCTAATGATTATATCATGAGAATGTGGTTGAAGAAGTTTATAACCTTTTACATCTTCAGAATATCCAACAAATATGCACTTTTCACTTTTAGGATGCAATGCTTTTCGTTTTTCATCCAAAATGTGAGCCCATGCTTCACTACCAAACACACGAAAGTGACTTACATCAGGTTTAGTTTTAATCCATGCTTCTTTCGGTGTTATACCTTGTAATGCTTTTGTGGGGGTGCGATTAACTATGTAATTTGCACAATTTATGGCTTCAGCTCAAAATTGAAGACTTAGTCCCTTAGATTGGATCATACAATTAGCCATTTCTTTTAAAGTGCGGTTCTTCCGCTCTGCTACACCATTTTGTTGTGGTGTATATGGAACAGTGTGCTGTTGTTGGATGCCTTGTTCAGTGCATAAAGTAGTAAACTGTTTGTTAACATATTCTCCTCCATTGTCAGATCTTAACTTAATAATTTGATGACCAGATTGTTTTTCAACAAGGGCCTTGTAGGCCAAGAACATGTTAAATACTTCGCTCTTAAGTTTTAGGAAATAAACCCAAGTGCGTCTGGTGTAATCATCAATGAAAGTTAAGAAATATTTGAAAACAAAAAAGGAAGCAGATGGAAGAGGACCACACAAGTCACTATGCACAAGCTCCAAGGGAACCGAGGCGTGCCAAGAGGCACGTTTGTCAAAACTGTCCCGATGATGTTTTCCGAGTACACAACCGGAGCAAACACCATCCCTGCAAGATACCATCGGAAGACCTGTCACCATATTTTCTTTACATAGTTGTTGCAATGAGCAATAATTTAAGTGATCAAATCGCTCATGCCAAAGTTTGCTCAAGTTATCACTATAAGCAACAAAAACTGAAGGGAAAGGTGATGACCCAAAGTTGTTAAACTTGTACAACCTGGTAATATCATCAACAATTCCGGTAGCTAGGACATGTTGAGGATCTTTAAAATCCTTGATTACAACTTGGTGAGGTGTAAAGGTCACAGTTTTACCTTCACCAGAATGAGTGATCTGATAGACTGATAACAAATTGCAGGAAATTTTTGGAACACATAGTACATCACTAAAATGACCATTATCTACTGGAACTGTTCCAGCTCCTACAACACTTAGAGATCTATCATCACCAACAAATATTTGTTTGGTTTTACATTCATGCATAGTAGAAAAGATGGCTTGATCCTTAGCCATATGATAAGATGCTCCAGAATCAATGAGCCATTCATTTGAAGTAGAAGAAGAAGATGCATTATAAGAATAACCAGAAGCACAAAGTGCATGTCCATGAGAGGCAGATTCTGAAGGCGAATCTAGGCTGATGTGGTGCTTCTTCATTGCTGCTTCCAAGGCTGCCATCTTCTTCAAACACTTAGATTCATCATGATTATCTTTCCTGCAATAGTTGCAATGACGCTCAGTCTTCTTGCCTTTTGGCTTGGATCCTTTGTCATTTTTTAAAGAAGGAGCTGACTGAGAGGGTTTGGAACCCTTGTTTGACTTATTATTGTGAAAATTTTGTTTCTTGGGAGGCTTGGACTTTTCTTTCTATTGGGACAATAAGGATTTCCCAGATGTATCTGCATTGTTGATTATTCCAATATGAATGAGTTTATCTTGTTCTCTAATCAAGGAATCACAAAAGGATTCAAGACTAGGCTCTTGATAGCTAGCTGCATTCAAGGATTCTTTCATGGAGTAAAATATAGATACAAAAATAGAATATGCAGGTCCAAGTTTGGAAAGAATATGATAAATGCATTGTTTGTCTTCCCTCTCAATCTTACATTCTGCACATAAGAGTTTAAGAGTTTTGTACTTAGATAAATAATCTTGAATGCATGAAATGTCACTTGGATTTAAAGAAATCAACTCATTTTCGATTTGGTGACCTCAAATTTCATTGTATTTACCAAACACAGATTCCAACTTGTCCCAAGCAGCATTAGGTTCATCAATTCCAGATATGTGGAATCGCAAATTAGTAGAGATTGACATCCCAATCAATCCACGAGCTTCATCACATCTATTTGCCCATTTTATTTTCTTATCATCATCATTGGGTTCTTTTTCTTTCCCTGTTGTAATTCTGAAAAGTCTCGTACTTCGTAGAACATCCTCCATACGAGATTTCCATGAGAAATAGTTGGAACTGTTAAGTAGAATATCACAAGGGGAAGCCATATTTGTAAATTAATGGCTATAAAACCAGAAACCAATAGTCTGGATGTGAAGAGCTCGAAAAAATAGGCGGTTTAAAAAAAAACGACACTGAAAACTGACTCTGTATGATGAAGTTATGCTTGAACAAAGAAACTGTTGAAGATGTCCCCAATAGTGATGTGGCAGCTAGAGAATGTCCAACAAAAAAAAAGAACCCCCCTCTTCCCAAGATGAACCTTTTGACAATCACTTTACAAGAAAATTGCTTTAAGTGAACCACTTTTGTAAACTAAGTGATTTCACTTTTACAATGATATTACTCTTAAATAGTGCAACAAATAAAAAAAACTTAAGTGACTCACTTGTATTTTTATTTTTTTATTATTTAAGTGAGATGCACTCTTACAATAAAATAACTTGAAAATAAAAATTGCATGCACTTTTTCTTTTAAAAGTAACTTCCTAAGACTTGAACTCAAGACCTATTAAGGAATAAAGCAACTTTGAACCAAGTGAGCTAGATTAAAAGGTATGTAAAATATGGGAATGAGGAAGGGGGCTTCTTTTTTTTTTAACTCTTCTTCCTCGGTTTGCGTGCTTACCCTTTTTCTTGCAAAACAAACCACAAATCGAAACAAAAAAAACTTTTCCACACTTGTGAAGTTAGATCTTGTTAGCTTGCCCGGAAAGTCTACGTTTTCTCTCTGTTTCTAATTTGCCGAGATCGCACAAGGTGCACGGCAAAGAGCATACGCAGCCGAGAAAAACCCTTTCCCTTTCTGTTTCTGATTTGCCGAGATCGCTCAAGGTGCACGGCAAAGAGCATACGCAAATGGGAAAGCAACAATCCGAACCAAAAAAAAAGAAATCTAACAGTAAAAAAGATGAAATATGAGATTTTTTTCTTTTAAAAAACAAAATAAAAAAAATGCGTCACTGTAACATTATACCTTCAGATCTAATGAAATACGTGTTTCTGGAGCAACCGGGAACTGTTTTCGATCAAACTAAAACTATTTCCCAATGGAAACGATGCTCTCGACGCAATGGAACACCTCCCACAGCCCAAAAATGCACAGAAATACCAAAACTATAAACCTTTTCAAGTTTCGGCAACAACAGTTCAAGATCTAGATCATAACCAGAAGCAACACTTCATAAAAGCTCTGATACCATGTTCGGGTACACAGGGTACTACCAAAGGACCAAACACCAAGAGAAACCACTTCACACAAACATATCACAGATCAACACACCGATGTTTTGACGTGGTTTAAACCCTCTTGAGGGAAACACTCCACGGCCCCGGCCAAATAGCTTCTACGAGACAATTTATTATGCAAAGAAAGAAAGTTACAAATGAGCTTCTCATAATCGATCAACTAAACAATGACCCTCCATGCTCTTTAAATAAAGATCATGGACCAATCAGGTGTTAATCCACGGATCAAGGTTAGGTTTGATCTAAGAGAAGTTGAGTCGTCGGATCACTCTATGTCGGGAACATATCGTGACCCTCGGATTAAGTATTTACAAATGCATACTAATGCATACTAAAGAAACACACTATCCCTAACGGATATATTACACAAGTTGATCTTAACTAACTCCTAAGTGTCTAAATATCCTAACATAGGGAATGGGAAGCAGGTCTGGTTAGGGTAGGATCCCTGGGTAGGAGTAGGGGAAAGGTACAAACTTTCTGATTCCTTAATTGTAAAATTAAGAAATTAAGGGATCTTCAGCCTCAACCAGGCCTGCACCTTCTCTTATCAAAGGGAAACAATTTGGAAATAAGCTGAAGTACTAGGACTAGAAGGAGGATTCAAGGAGGAATGGAATGATCTCTTATTGCAGTTACAGTCTTGTTATATTCATCTAGAAGAAGGAACGGAAGATAAACTGGTTTGGACCAAGAACCTAGCATTAGGAGATTTCACGGCTAAGCTTGGCTATAAGAACTTTGCTTTAGAACTACACCAAGGAGAAAAGAAATACTGGTGGAAACAAGTATGGAAAACTGAAGGAACTCTCAAATCTAAAATCATACTTTGGATGGCTTTAAGCAATAAAATTCTAACCTGGGAGAATCTTAAAAAACGAGGATGGTTGGGACCGAGCTAGTGTGTGTTATGCCATTCCGAAGAAGAATCTGGATCTCACATTTTTACTCTCTGTTCTCATGCAAAAGCAGTCTGGAAGGAAGCCAACAAAGAGTTAAAATCACAAGGATCGCATGCAGACACTTCTCTAGAGAAAAAATGCCGCACATGGTGGTCAGATAGCTCGGTACATCTTCTCTGTGCATTCCCGTCCTCTTTTACTTATGGAATATGGTGGGCACAAAATACAATGATTTTCAATAATAGCCTCATTCCTTATGAAGTGACGATGACCCTTGTGGTGTAGTGGACCAGAGAACATAAATCTAAAGAAAAAGACCACAAGAAAAGGAAACTGGTACCCCCCGTCTTCAACAAAGAAAAACCTTGGGCTTACTTCGATGGAGCAAGCCAAGGAGTCCTTCCATTGGGAGGTTCGGGAGGTGTTCTATATCTCACAAAAAAACACAAGGTGCAGGTGAGATATGCTTCAGGACATTGCTCGAATAGTAAATCAGAGCTAGCATCCCTACACATTATCATCGAGCTGGTTGTAAACAGAAATGTCACCAGTTTGTAGGTCTTCGAAGACTCTAAAATGGTTGTGTACTAGGTCAATAACAAGATCCAGATCAAAGCACCTCACTTACAACAGCTCTTGAATTCTATCAGAAGGCTCCTGATTCTCTTCTCAAACCTTTCCATAACTCATATTTATAGAGAACTAAATATGGAAGCATATAGCTTGTCCAAGCGTGCTTTACTACTAGCTCCTGTCAGAGGGAGATAGAAGATCTGTGAGAAGAATAACAGGATACTCATTTTCAAGCAAGGGTGAATGATTTTCTTTTTGGTAGGATTGTTTTGTAATAGTTCATAAAATTTCAAGGAAGAAAAAATCCAATCTGGGCTAGTATATGCTGTAAGTCCCTAATTGAGATAGTCTTAATATTTTGGCAATACGGGAAGTTAATGATATGTCATGTAAGTCCCTCTTGGACAATTCATGATCACTCTTTATTTAGAGTGATGGATATTTTTCTCTTGGAAGATGAATTGTATTTAGAACCTAAATAATAAACATGCCATTGCATTATAACCCTTATAAATGGTCAACATGGTACCTAATAAATATCTGATACCTTAATTCATGCAATGATAATACTCTGATTGTTATAGACTCGAATTATATCACATTTCGGTTGTAACACTTATAAAATCTCTACCTTCCTCTCCCATATGAGGGGCTCACTCGTGAAAATTTTCAAATAATACAAAATACACTATTATATAAGGGTGCCTTGAAGGCAATAAATTCAGGAAAAATAAGGGTATTTAATCGTGACTAGAATAGATGATGGAAAAGAGCTCACTAATGGAATTTCAAAGATTATTTACTTGGCATACTCTAGTGGTAATTAAAGGGGCCCTTTTTCAATCTTATAAGGAAGATTATATCTATGAATGTACAAGTACTAACCCTTATTTGTGCCTCTTTGGCACACATTTATTTATGAAACCTTGAACATTTGGTTGTGAACCATGAGTATTGTTTACCATGAGCATTGTTTGTGGAGCTGGGAACATATGATGATGGAAAGCTAATCAATATTTATAGAACCATGAATAATGTTGGTGGAATAGTGAATAATATTTACAAATTGACCATCATTTAAGGAACCTCAAATAAATTTCATTAAATTATGAACAATTGTTTGTGGAAACATGAGTACTATTTATAGAACCATGAACATTATTGGTGGAATCATGAATAATGCATATAGAACCACAAGAAATGCTGAGCTACATATCTTTTTACTTCTAGTTTTCATTCCTCAACCATGGTCAAGTCCTTGAGACCCATGTGTGGTGTGCAAAACATCCTAATAACAACCATATCCCACGCAAAGGACAAGGATCTCCAAGAGAGGACTTGTGTGGTGGTTGGTTGCCTCATTCGTGATGTTTGAGCATATGCAACTTTATTTATTCATAGCATAACCTTATAAAAAGGACTCCTTGTAAAGTCATTATGAAATAACATTATAAATATGTGGGCATAGGCTACATAATCTAGGAAACACAAGGCAACAAATTGGCAAATGAGACAAATCCTCCCCCTTCTTAGATAGCCCAATGATGAGATAAATATCATCCTTTGTGAATTGATAGCACAAATTGGGACCAATCATAAATACTTATATACGTCATCATCTCAATTATTTGTAAAAAAAAAACATCTTCCTAAATTTACCTCTAAAATATTATTTTAAAATATTACATAAATATCATTTTTAAAATGTAGATTATAAATCAATTTAAAACAAACCATAATACTATATTTTTCATACATTTTAAATGTTAAAGTTGAATGATTTTTCTATTATAAATATATAATAATTTGATTTTGAAAATTTTGAAACCTTACTTATCTATATATATATATATATCTAAATATCTAGATATATAGATATATATATAACAAAATTATCCCGGTGGGTTAGCTCAAGTTGTTGAGAGCTGTGAGTTGTAAGAAGAAGGTCTCGGGGTCAAATCCTTAGGTGGCTATGCATAGATATATAAGGGCCTCACTTGATGTCCCCACCGGTTTAGGCCCCATAATCAAGGCCGATGGTTTACCTTGGGTATCATCCTCTAAATGAGGGGAAGTACCTGAGGGTTTCCCACGAATTCTTACAAGGAAAAAAAAATCTATATATATATAAAACAAAATTATGATATAATATATCATATGATTTTTTTATTTTTATTTTAATTGAAACAAATAGATTTTATTAATAATAATGTACAAAAATGAATGAGTTGTGTATAAATCCATCCCAACTGGTTACAATGATAAAAAATTCAACATAATACTATAAAAGAGAACTAAATTAATTGCAAATGATGATTGAGTATCAATTTGGTGATCTTCCTTAGAATGATGGCCATTCAGTATTTTCCAGAGCTTTGCAAACTGCTATGTGCTTTGACTGCGAATTTCATGAAAGAGCTATGCATTTTTAAACTTTGCATCCATATGTTGAGTGTCACGCTTATTCCCAGCGTCCTTGCTCTGTATATTGATGCTTGGTTTCTGGACAATATACAGTGTGTTATACTCTATGAAATCGAGCTTGCCTCCCAATGTCGAGTTTTCAACTATGAATTGCGATTTTAATACAAATCATTCAAGTGTGTCTAATGCATGATGCAGAAAAATCGTATGATGAATTCTAGTTCCATGTCCTAGCATCAGCGCAGGTGTGGTGCTTAAGGGATGTGATGATAGTTGGTTTCTCCATTAGAAAATTCGATCTTTCCAGATTTTAGGCTAGTTCCAGCTTTTGCCTCTATGTCTGCATCATAATTTAGATCCCGCAATATATGGAATGCTCTAAATTGAGTAAATGAGTTTACTATATGATGAATTTGTTCCACGATCCTTTTTAGTGCTAGATTGTTGAACTTGGTATTCGAATTAAGAGATTTGATGATTATAAGGGAGTCCCCAAACACCTGTAATCTATCTATTATCTTTTCTTTGGCAATTTGACAACCTTTTAGCATAGCTAGTGCCTCTTCTATGTTGTTTGAACAGGATCATAGCCCCTATCTATATCTGATTCTCGGTGTTACCCCAGTGGTTAGCAAAACTCCCCCTTCTCCTGTTGCACTAGGGTTTCTTCTATATGCACCATCAAAATGAAGACTATTCATAGTTTTCTTGTTTCTTCATTCTTGAAAGTAAGAGTCAGGAAGCCTAATTTGCCAAAGCGGTCAATGGCGAGCTCAATAATTCATTTTACAGGGGCTTGGGGCAGTCGTTCCAATCCAATTTAGTTCTTTATCACTAATATTTGAGTCCATCTTTAATTTGGAGGAGCTCAAACATTCAAGGAGTAATCCTTTGGCTTGTCCAGCGACTTGGATGGGGCAGTAATTGATTTCATGGAAAATAAATTTGTTCCGAGCAATCCATATTTTCCAGTAGGTGAATTTGGGGATGGTGATCTAGATTTGAAGCCATACTTTTTTTTTGGATAGTGGAGAGGGGTAGATGGATCTCTAGTTCTTGAAAAGGCAGGTAGTGGTGTTTAAGGACGGTAAGGTCATTTCAAGACTGTGGAGCATATGGTTCCGGACACTTTTTGAGAATTGGAAATCCAAGAAGAGATGATCAAGCGTTTTAGAATTTTTTCGACAGAGAGGACACCAATGTGGCCCAGCGAATCCTCTTTTGATAAGGTTTTCTCCGGTGATCACCTTCTGATGAACAAGAGTCCAAATGAAAAAAATTATTTTGGAAGTCCAAAGGGGTTCCAAACTAGCTTCCAAAGGATTTTTCTGGGGACTTCATGAGTTTGGATAATGTTGAAGCCAATTTTGGTGGTGTAATATACTTTTGGTCTCCATCCATGGTCATGTTTGTCCTGCAGATGTGTAGGGGCGCAACCGTTCAATTTTTCGATGAGTAGGACCTTGGAAGATTCAAGGTTGGAAGGGATTGAGAGATTATTCCAACTCTACCATGCCCCTGAGGTGTTCCAGGAGCTGAAATAATTCAACGTATTGATACCTTACTGTTTGAGCCAATGAGCAATGTTGTATAACTCATGAAGATTCTGGAGCGGGTTGTTCCCCATTATTTTATCAAAAAAGAGATTGATTTTCGTTCCATCACCAGGAACCCAATAAAGTTCTTGTATGAAGAAATCCCATGCTGCTTTGCACAATGTCCATACCGAAGATCCCTTGGAAGTGGCTTTGCTATCAAGGCATCTTGAGTAGTTTCCGTTTATATATTTGTTTCTAAGAATTTGACTAACTTGGTTCTGTTTTTTATGCAGGATTTGCAATAGAATTTTGCCACCCATCGCCAGGTTCGCTTGAAGGGGATTGCGAATTTGAAGGCCACCTGAAAACTTGGATTGCTTTGTTGTACTCCAGTTCACTAAATGGATTTTGTTCTTGTTGTTTTTCTTTCCTCCCATCCAAAGGAATTCTCTCAGTAGTTTGCTGATTTGTTCAAAGACTCCTTTAGGTGCCAGCAGGATAGAGGATTTATATATTGATAGAGCTGGTAAAACATCCTTTACTAATATCATTTTCCCAACTTTGTTGAACCATTGTCCAACCCAATTTCTTATTTTGGACTTAATTTTGATGATGGTTTCATCCCACAATCCAGACTTTGTGTGTCTCTAAGTGATTGGGAGGCCCAAGTATATAAATTTATCCCAATGCTTATGAACCTTGATCCTTAGGATGTTGATGATATTTGTTGTAGAGACATTGTTTAAATTCCATCTATAGAGTGTGCTTTTATGGAGATTGATTTTGCCTCCAGAGGCGTTACGATACTAGGTCATGTTCTATTTGAGAATTTGTGCAATGATGGAAGAGCCTCCTCCCAATAAGAGAGAGTCATCAGCAAAGAGGTTGTGATTGAGAGGCGAGATTGAGGCCTAGTAGGGAGCCAATGGTGAGATCAGAATTCAGCTTATAGCTGAGGGAGTCATCCATAAGAATGTAAAGAAATGAGGACAAGGGGCATCCTTGTCGGATTCCACGAGTGGCTTGGAAGAAGTTGGTAGTACGGCCATTGAACAGGGGGGAAATACAAGGCCCTCTTATGCAAGCTGAGATCCATCTTATAAAGGTTTCTCTAAATCCAAATTTTTCCATGACTTGAAGAAGGAATGAATATTTGATACAATTGAATGCATTAGCCATGTCAAGTTTAATTAACATACATTTTTCCTTGTGAATCTTGCTGGAGTGAATGGCTTCTTGTACGAGGATGACGTTGTCAAGGATTTGTCTTCCTTCCAAGAATACTCCTTGATTGTCTGAAATGATTTTGTTAAGGAGGGGCTTCATTCTGTTTGCTAGCATCTTGGATATTATCTTGTATGATGCGTTGCATAAGGAGATTGGGAGAAATTTGTTGAAGGAGCTGGGGTTCATCTCTTTTGGAATAAGTGCAAGGAATGTGGAGTTGGTACAGCCGCCAATCTTTGCTTTTGAATGGAAGCTCTTAACCATTCTCATATAATCGATTTTAATATAATTCTAGCAAGCTTTGTAAAAATGTATTGAGTAGCCATTGGGACCTGGCGCTTTGTCAGGATCAAAAGACTGGATAGTATTGATGACTTCTTGCTTAGTGAATGGCTTGAGTAGATCAATGTTATCCTCTTGCGTGATGCTTTTAGCGATATGCTCAAGGATGATTTGCTCTCCTTCTTGTTCAACATTCTCGTTCTTAGTGTATAGATTGGAGAAGTATTTATGCGTTGCAGTTTTGATATTCCTGTGCCCTTTGACTATTGAACCATCTTCAATCTTGATTTATGATATGTAATTAATTTGTTGTCTGCTATTGGTTTGATTGTGGAAGTAAGAAGTATTTTTGTCACCGTCTTTGAGCCAAGTGCTTGGGGATTTTAATCTCCAAAATTATTCTTCTTTACTGAAAGCTTGATAGGCCTTGATTTGGTGCTTGACTTCTTGTTGGAGCGTGGAGCTATCAATTGGATGTTCTTCCTAAAGGATTTGGATGGTTTCCAATTCATCAACTACTTTTTTCCTGAACTTCAAAGGTGGGGGCCAATTGGATTTGGCCCATTCTTTTAGATATTTTTTTTAATGATGAGCTTCTACTCCCAGACAAATCCAGGGGAACTAGAGACAGGAGTCTTCCAGGATTTATCCAAAGTGTCCCAAAATCTAGTATGGTCTAACCATTGAGGGTTGAATCTGAAAGGGATCAGACCGAGATCTTCGTTTTCTTGAAAATAGAGTTGGATTGGCTTGTGATCTGATGCTAGAATTGCCATTATTTTTGTGATGGTAGTATGTCCATCTGTCAGGAGGCTGCTTTAGATGAGGAACCTGTCTAATCAAGCTATTATAATTCCTTTTCCCAAGCGCTTGTTAAACTAGGTGTATATCCATCTCTAGGTTTTAATGTCAAGTAGATCCCACCTTTGGATAAGGGCTTCTACTTGAGATCTGAATAAATCCTTTCCGTTGTTACCTCCCTTTTCTTCAGCTGTGGATTGTGTAATATTCATGTCTCCAGCTAAAATTAGGTTTTGTGGAGCATATGCATCTAGGAAGTCTTCAAGGAAGTTCCAACACTCTTTCTTTTCGGAGTAAAGATTAGGGACATACATATTGAAGAGTGCAATTTGATTGTTGCTTTGGATGTGTGTGAGCTATGTATAGATCTAATGCTGAGTGGCATAGGAGCTGTGCAATTGGAAGCTATTTGAAGATCATAGGGTTGTTAGGCCACTAGAGGCCCCTCTGGCGCTTACAACAATTCCGGTATTTTTCTTTTCCTAAGGCTAGGAAGGGTAATTTTTAGGGGCGAAATTTCGCCAATTGGCTATTTTTTGGGTTTTTTTTCAAAAACTAAATTCGCTATTTGGTCATTTTTAGTCTCTAATATCGCCTATATTTACATAAAATATGTTTTTTAATCATAATATTCGCCAAAATTTACAATTTTCAGTAGTAAGTTGTATGTTTCATATTTCATATTCACCTACCTATATATATATATGTTTTTTTCAATCCAAAATAATCGCCTAGAATACTACACTTAAGTATACTATTAGAATCCTTAAAAATACCCTGGCTAGGACGACCTTTTTGGAGATATTTGACTGATTCTATTTTGTTGGGGCCGCCTAAACCTCTGTAATTCCAAGAGACCAACTTCGTTATCTACTGTTGTGGGTGGAGGAGGGCCCTCCTCTTGCTGGGTATCCTATTTTCTTTCTTGCTATTCTGGCTCGGTTGTTCCTACTGAAGGCCATGTCAATAGTTTCTTGAGATCCTTGGGTTTTATCGCGTTCTGCTTCCTCTTCTCTTAGATCTTTGCTTGTTTTTCATCCAAGCTTTTTGGATGATTTGTCGATGAGTTCTTCCAAAGAAGTAGGGGAGGCTGATGGGTTGGATTTAGTTACATCAGGATAGGATTTTTTTTCCTTTTGGGAATTGTGGTGTTTTGGAGCTAAAGATATTTTGGATCTTCATGGATTTAGGATGCTTGTTGAGTCTCCTGTTGCTCAGGGATTTCTCCTTCTTCGGGGGCTTCATAGGTTTCTTGGATTTCTCGCATCTCTAGAACTTTGTATCTATTCCTATTGTTGGTATCCATGGGATTTTGATATTGGTGATCTACTTTCTTTGAACTTTTTCCTTTTGATGAGGTTTTTTATCCCGATCTGGCATTTTTTGTGCGGCTGTCCATTGCTCGTTTTCTCTTCCTTCCTCTGGATTTGCGGGCTTCTTCTTGTATGATCGAGCGAAGTGCCCATATTCGTGGCAATACCTGCATTTGAAAGGGATTTGCTCGTAGTCTAATTCCTGAATATGGGACCAACCTGCCACTTTGAGTTTTATTGCTTCTAGTAGTCCATGTTCTAGATCTACTTCAACCCGGATCCTTACGCATGAATACTGATCTTTTCGATCTGCTCTGTCTATGTATTTTTCGAGAGTATTCTGGATGGATTCTAATGATTCTAATTTCCAGCAATGAAGGGGTAAATGCGAGAGTCTTACCTAGACAGAGACTGCAGATGGGATATACTGATATGGATTGAAGTTCGGGTTCCATTTGTTCATGTATAGTCCTTGTGGCCCAATGAAGTATGGTCCATTCCTGAATGTTAGCTCGCGATCTTGCTTGTTTGTTAATACGAATGCGAAGAATCCTTTCCCCAGGAAGTAAGAATTTACTTCTTCTAAGATCAACAGTCTCCAGTTCTTCTGCACCCAAATTTCAGTGGATTTCGGAGAGGGCCATAAGCCTATAAACTGGCCTATCAATCCCTGATCCAAAAGGTTGAGAGAAGTTCCACAAGGCTTCTCTATCGGCAGTGCGACGGTGGGGATCTCATCTATTTTCTTCACAAACTTCTGTTGTGAGGTCGAGAGGGGCTTCTTCCTCTGAGCAACAAAGAGCTTCAAGAAATCAGGCAGATCACAGGGGAGGGGAGGGCCTCCTCCCGAGGCCATAGAAATAGCGGCCAAGATCTTGATTGCAGGAGGGTAGCAAGAATATTAGTGACAAAGGGGGCTCGAGGCAAGTGCCCTGGACGTAGAGGCTTGCGCAGGCACAGAGCAAGCTCGCACGAAAAGGAACTTGTAGAGGTTCTCGTCCACAATGCTATATCATATGATTTTTTATTAAAACATGATTCTTATAATGATATTAATGGTTTGTAATGTTTTTTTAATTTAATATATCTTTTAAAATAATATTTAATAATATAGACTTAAATTTGTTTTAAATTATATTTTTAGAAGTCGACGATCCATCGGGTGAAACCACCAATGATGATATACTTGACGAGTAGCAGTTTGATCCTGATTTGACTAAATAAAAGCCCTACATTGTAGCAAAATTTTTGTTCAATAAGCAACAATTATTCAAATCAAAAGGGTCAGTAAAACAAAAAATGATATTGAACGCCCCAACTGAGGATGATCTCCAGGAATTACATGAGGAAGTTGAGCAGATCATTAATGATGCAGCTTCTTTCCATGTCACTGTGGAAATCCTCATAGAAGATCTAAGAGATGATGTATACCTCACAAGAAAGTAATTAATTAAGCAAGAAAATAGAAGAATAGTGGTCAATGCAGTATAATGAGCAAGAGAATAATAATACAGTAGAACTCGAATAGAAACAAAAATACTTCACACACACTAATTAATTAATCACAATATGGACAATAAGTAGTACAATGCATGAGGATTCGAATGCCAAGGTGGCAATTCGAATTATCCTTCATGGACTGATCAAAAGATCACTAGAGTGTCATCGGAGCACAACTAGTAGTCTATCTCATCATCGATGGAGTCATCAATGCACAAGTAACTATCAACCGTCAGTCAAACTGAGTCTAATTGAATGTGGTAGGTGTAACTGAATGTAACTGGCACGTGGAGACACTAACTAAATGAAGGAGGCTCAATGGAGGGCACATGAGGAGCTAACTGGAGTCAAAACAGGTAGTCATGTCTTATCGGAGGTCAATCGGAGTGATAACAACAGTGAGGAGTCAGTCTGGCCTCAAATGAAGGAAATACTGGTGGCTAACTGAAGTAAACTAGACTAGTAGGTGAGAAAGGACGAGTGGCTTCCTTAAATCAAGGAGGAAGGGCGCACTAAGCTCTAGGAGGGATAAAAATGATCTGAGAGAAGCTCTCGGGGGCTGGCTAACTGAGGGCTAGGTGCTAGACTGATGATTGGAATGCATGCAAACCCTAAATTATGCATGAAAACCCTAAAAGTGCATGCATGACTAAAAATGTAAATGATCAAAATACTGGTGGGACTAGGATGGAGTATAGGAATATCCTAACACCCCCCCTTAATCCATCCTGGGCCCTGGTAACTAAGACAAAAGTTCACCCAATACAATGAATAATAACAGTCAATAAACCAAGGAAGTGGGGAAAATTTCATGGGAAAAATACCCTCCCTCAAAACAGACTGTAAGGCACACACAAAAATAAATGCTCCAAACTCAAGCAGGTGTGATGCTTGGTCATATGTCTGGAGGTATCTTCTTCTTCGGAAGAAGTGGATCATGCTCAAAACGCATGTGCTTGTACTTGCTCTTCAGATCGAATGTGATGAGAACAAATCCAAAAGTATGAGGATGATCCTTGAACCTGTGATTCAAATCAGTTGAGGTAGGATCAAAAACATGAATATGCAGATAGTCTTTTGTCTTCTCCTTCGAACCATCATGGGTGAGATTATGCCAAAAGGAACCATCAAATAATAAGGATTGCTTGAAATCCAAATCAGATTTAAGACTTGATGAATAGTTTCTTGAGATCTCCTTTGAACCAACAGGGGTGAGATCAGAACTATCATATGCATGAGAAATTATCCCAAGTGGTAATTGCTTAGAATCCAAATTAGATCCAAGACTTGAATCGTGGTTTCTTGAGATCTCCTTTGAACCATAAGAGGTGAGATCAAAACCAGTAAATGCATGAGAGATTGTCCCAAGCGAATGGAAATGGTTTCTTGAGATCTCCTTTGAACCATAAGAGGTGAGATCAAAACCAGTGGATGCATGAGAAATTATCCCAAGCAGGTGGCAATGGCCATATTCTTGAGTAACCTTGTGAAAGCATGGAATAATGATCATATAGTAGTAAATAAGAGGTGATTGCTTGAGGAGAGCAAATTCATTACATCCAATCGCTGATTTTTCCTCCGAAATAATCATGTGATCATGATGCAAACCAACAGACTCTGGTGCAAGAGAGGATTTAGGACCTCCTGCAATATCTAGAGTGTGAGCTGGCACAGAAAGAGAAGAAAGTTGGAGCATGAGTGTAGAATCTGCAAGTTCTTTGTGGACAATTTCAATATGAGATGATATTGGTTCATGATCTGAGAGACCATCAAGGGGAGCGAATGCATCACTGGGCTTGTTCTAGAAATGGTTTGGACCAATTCCTTCATTCTGTCTGCCAAATATTACATCTAGGTGAGCCCATAGCTCTTTTGGTGATGAAAAATCAGGGAGGTCATATAACATCCATTCAGACATAGCAAGCATCATTGATCCAAAGGCTCCGTCACCTTTATTTAACCAATCAATCTTCTCTTCAGAAGATTCGAACTCTCTTTCAAAACAACGGTCAAAGAGATCATGGCTCATCAAATATGCTATCATTTTCGGTTTCCATTCATCATAGTTGAGTGGAGAAAGAGGAGGGATTTCTTCTGAATTCATTGACGGTGTAGAATACCTGCAAAAACAATAGAGAATATCTACAACTGCTACTGCTACAAAATTGAAGAAACTGATGCACTCGAAATCTTGGTAATAACCTGCAAAAAACTCTCAAGAATGGAGATAAACAATAATCTCAACATGCTCTGATACCATGTGAAAATCCTCACAGAATATCTAAGAGATGATGTATACCTCACAAGAAATTAATTGATTAAACAATAAAATAGAAGAATAGTGGTCAATGCAGTATAATGAGCAATAGAATAATAATACAGTAGAACTCAGATAGAAGCAAAAATACTTCACACACACTAATTAATTAATCACAATATGGACAATAAGTAGTACAATGCATGAGGATTCGAATTCCAACGTGGAAATTCGAATTAGCCTTCATGGAGTGATCAAAAGATCACTGGAGTGTCATCGGAGCACAACTAGTAGTCTATCTCATCATCGATGGAGTCATCAATGCACAAGTAACTGTCAACCATCAGTCAAACTGAGTCTAACTGAGTGTGGTAGGTGTAACTGAATGTAACTGGAACATGGAGACACTAACTGAATGAAGGAGGCTCAGTGGAGGGTGCATGAGGAGCTAACTAGAGTCAAAATAGGTAGTCATGTATCATCGGAGGTCAATCAGAGTGATAACAGCAGTGAGGAGTCAATCTGGCCTCAAATGAAGGAAAGACTGGTGATTAACTGAAGTAAACTGGACTGGTAGGTGAGAAAGGACGAGTGGCTTCCTTAAATCAAGGAGGAAGGGTGCACTAAGCTCTAGGAGGGCTAAAACTGATCTAAGAGAATCTCTCGGGGGCTGTCTGACTTAGGGCTAGGTGCTGGACTGATGATTGGAATGCATGCAAACCCTAAAAGTGCATGCATGACTGAAAATGTAAATGATCAAAATACTGGTGGGACTATGATGGAGTATAGGAATATCCTAATAGTCACAGTCGATGAACAGATCGACCACATCCTTTCCATTCGATATATTCCGGGATAGGTAAAGTTGACCCCATTAAAGAAGCCAAAAATTTGTATGCAGGCACAAGATGAAGACCCTGTTATTGTCCTCGACAATTCACCT